>JARPMJ010001560.1:0-156305 GCA_033366665.1 Phoxinus dragarum | reverse complement strand
TTGTACAAACTTTATCTTTAACAACATTCCCAAAATATGTTCAAAATGTTCCAAGTAAAATGTTCTTCTTTTGTTATCATGAAACATTGGGACAATGTTATATTGAGACCATTGTACAAACTTTAACTTAACAACATTCCCAAAATATGCTCAAAATTTTACATTTGAAATGTTCTAATTGTGTTAACTCGTCACATTAGAAGAACGTTTTATAAAGAACATTCAACATCTCATCTCTCAATGATATCCTCAAAACATTTTCCTAATGTGACAGAGAGAACGTTCTTCTTTTGTTATCATGAAACATTGGGACAATGTTATATTGAGACTATTGTACAAACTTTATCTTTAACAACATTCCCAAAATATGTTCAAAATGTTCCAAGTAAAATGTTCTTCTTTTGTTTTTATGAAACATTGGGACAATGTTATATTGAGATCATTGTACAAACTTTAACTTTAACAACATTCCCAAAATATGCTCAAAATGTTGCAAGTAAAATGTTCTAATTGTGTTAACTCGTCACATTAGCAGAACGTTTTATAAAGAACATTGAACATCTCATCTCTCAATGATATCCTCAAAACATTTTCCTAATGTGACAGAGAGAATGTTCTTCTTTTGTTATCATGAAACATTGGACAATGTTTTATTGAGATCATTGTACAACTTCTTACCTCAGAAACATTCCCAAAACATCCTTTGAATGTTGCAGTTAAAATGTTATATCTTAGTTTACATTTAACGTTATAGGAAAATTTTTTAAAATGAGAAAACATCCTTAAAATATTCGTTAAACATTATATTCAAATGTTTTCTTCAGAACGTTAACCAAACTTGTAGGGAATGTTAGCCAAAGTTCTAAGAACGTTCCCTGCTAGCTGGAATATTCCCACAATTGTTCAGCTCAATGCATTTCCAGTTGGGGCTGACAGGAATAGAGTAATTAGTCGTGCAGAATAGTGTTGTAGCATGAAGTGCCTGAAGAACACTATGTTGCACAATAAATGTGTGCTGCTGAACTCCTTGAACAGAAAGAGGCTGAACAGAAAGAGGCTGATGACAGTGAAATAGCTGTCCCATTGACAATATCGCCACTATCAGGCATGAGAAATCCGAGAGAGATAGGAAAAACCATCTGCTCACCCTGAAGTGAAATTATTGTTAATACGTGAACTCGTGCACTCATTTGTTCCAGCTCAAAGCAGCAGCGGAGCTGAAATAGTAATTCATTTGGGCAGACTAATGTTTGGTAGCATAAAGCGCTGAAATCATTGTGCACGTCAAAATGTCTGCAACAGAACTCCTCAGAGTTCGCACCTAAAGCAAACACACGAAACAAGAGTTGGAAGCGTAAGCGCCAAATCAAATGTATATGTGCCTGCATTAACGCTGTCAGAAAGTAGAGCTGAAAGAAAATAGTAATTAGTCAGGCAGATGTTAGTATCTTTTGATATGTTAAATGGTTTTGAAACCATATTATTTGTCAACATTTCTGCTGTAGGACTATTATACAATTACGTAACCCACTTGCAATACTTTTCACCAACCCAAATCTAGACAACAAATCAAACAAATAAGACCATTCAACCCTATCAAATGCCCTTTCGGCATCCAATGATAGTAGAACAGCATCTCATTCATTCTTATGGAGAATATTTAGGACTCTTTTAATTATGAAATCCTTGCTTGCGTTTTATGAAACCATTTTGATCCTCTCCTATTAAATTGGTAGAATACCTTCTAATCTCTTAGCTAGAACTTTGCATAATATTTTTGTATGGGAATTTAACAAGCTAATTGGCGACCTCTTGATCTCTACACTTCTATGTCCCCATCCTATTGATCTCCTTACGTGTGTGCAATAACTTGGATGGGTTAAATGCAGAGGACAAATTCTGAGTATGGGTTGCCATATTTGGCCTTCATGTCACTTCACTTCACTAAACTTCACTCATGTGAAGTGATTGTGTCTTTCAGAAGACTTTGTTTTCTAAAACTAACAAAAACAAAACAAAACAAAAAACCTACCTAACTTTATCTGGACAATAACTTTATTATAGTTATTGCAAAAACAATCTCTCTTACTTTAATTTCCTATTATCACTGTAAAGCTGCTTTGAAACTAACCTGGGTTTCTGTCGCTCTACATACGTCATCTGGTATAATTGAAATGATTGGCTATGAGCTACGTGTCACGTACGCACACACAAACAGGTAGATCCAATTGCAGTAATATTTATTAGGGTAACCCGTACTCACAAAACCAGTCCAGGCAAGGGTCAAAAACCATATAAGCAGTCCAAAAAACAAGAAACAAACACTAAAACAAACCAAGACAGATTCTGGGAAACAAGGATTCCAGCACAAGGGATTAAACAGACAGACACTAACAAGGTGAGTGGGAACAGGTGAGTGTGATGAGTCAATGAGTGACAGAACAGGATGATGGGAAAATGTAGTTAAGAGTGAATGACACCGTGAGGGAAGATGACCTCTAGTGGTTACCCGGGGAACACAAACCAGACACTGTGACACAACCTCCCCTCTACGGAGCGGCTACCAGACGCTCCACAACAAGAAAAAACCCCCAACAAAAGTCCAGGAGGGAGGTGGAACGGTGGAGGATCAGGGGGAGGGATGGAGGGCCAGGACCATGGAGGGGGAACAGAGACAGGGGATTCTGGCTTAGCCAGCGGCCAAGGCAAAGTAGACAGTCCATCGGGTGGCCAGGGCGGAGACTTTCCCTCAAGCGGCCAGGGCAGAGCAGACAGCTTATCAGGCAGCCAGGGTGGAGCAGATAGTCCATCAGGCGGCAAGGGCGGAAACGACCCCTACAGGCGGCCAGGGCGAAGCAGACAGTCCATCTGGCGGCCAGGGCGGAGAGTCTCCCTCAGACGGCCACGGAACAGGAATAGGCACCGGCTCAGGAACAGACACCGGCCACCTTTTCCGGAGACTCTGGATCGGCAGACGTGACGTGAACAGTCTCTGGATCGGCAGACGTGACCTGAACAGTCTCTGGATCGGCAGACGTGACCTGAACAGTCTCTGGATCGGCAGACGCCCTGTGCCTCCTCCACGCATGTAGTACCCCCACTGCATAAAAGGGGAAGACAGCCTTCTTGGCGTGGCAGGACTGATGGTGGGCAGCTCCGAGACGATCTCCGGCTGCATGGGGACAGCCTTTGGGACGACAACAGGCTGTTCGGGATGGCCTCCGGCACGAGAGCGGGCTGCACCGGAACAGCCTCCGGATGACAGCGGGCTGTTCGTCTGAGGCGGAACCTCTTCGATCGAGAGTTCCCCCTCTGCTGCCTTCTGTCCCTCTCGGTGGCTGGGGAAGAGCCACGGAAACTCATACCGCTGGATCTATACATTGCTGGAATCCTTCTGTCACGTACGCACACACAAACAGGTAGATCCAATTGCAGTAATATTTATTAGGGTAATCCGGACTCACAAAACCAGTCCAGGAGAGGGTCAAAAACCATATAAGCAGTCCAAAAACAAGAAACAAACACTAAAACAAACCAAGACAGATTCTGGGAAGCGGGTGACATGAAACAAGGATTCCAGCACAAGCGATTAAACAGACAGGGTATAAACAGACAGACACTAACAAGGTGAGTGGGAACAGCTGAGTGTGATGAGTCAATGAGTGACAGAACAGGATGATGGGAAATGTAGTTAAGAGTGAATGACACCGTGGGGGAAGAGGACCTCTAGTGGCCCAGGGAACACAAACCAGACACTGTGACACTACGTACAGGCGCATTTGATAGACATTCGTAGCACCCAATAAACGGCTCTGGGCATTCGTAAACCACGCCTCATATACGAGAAAAATGAACATGTGGTTCCCAGACCACGTCTCAATGAGACGAGGTCTGACGTTAGCCAGGCTACTTTGAAACAGTTTATATTGTTAAAAGCGCTATATAAATGAAGGCATTACTTTTACAATGCTTTTATTTCCTTTATGGATCTTGAAAAGTTTTGTTTGCACTTTCAATGGGAGGGACATAAATATCTCAGGCTTCATTAAAAATATCTTAATTTGTGTTTCAAAGTTAATCTGATGGGTCTGATGGGTTTAGAATGACATGAGGGAGAGTAAATGGTGACAGAATTATTATTGTTGGTTGAACTATCGCATTAAGATTATCAATCTTAATTTAATTTAATTATCCTAATTTAACAATCTTTCCTCATAACAAATAATTTTTCTTTGTATGTATGTTTTGTCAATGTATAGTTTTGGACCATGGAGGACGTGTCAGAAACAAACCAGGGACTGAGAAAATGTAAGTCTTCTTATGCACACACAAACACACACCTCTCCATATTTAATGATGTCATACTTGTTCTGATCTGGTTTTCTGTGTTCAGATGCTTATGATCTCACACTGGATCCAAACACAGCACACACTCAACTCATTCTGTCTGAGGAGAACAGAACGGTGACACACGCCAAAGATCATCAGCCGTATCCTGATCATCCAGAGAGATTTGATCACCGGGAGCAGATTCTGTGTGGAGAGAGTCTGACTGGACGCTGTTACTGGGAGGTTCAATGGAGTGGCTCGGGTCATGTAGCAGTGACATATAAAGAAATCAGCAGGAAAAGTGGGATCGACTGTTGGTTTGGACTCAATGAAAGTCCTGGAGTCTGTATTGTTCTGATAAGAATTACACTGTCTGGTTCAATAATAACAGCACTGATGTATCTGGCCCTTCAGCCCGCTGTATAGAGTAGGAGTGTATGTGGACGTGTCGGCCGGCACTCTGTCCTTCTACAGCGTCTCTGACACACACACACTCACACACATATACACATTCAACACCACAATCACTGAACCCCTCTATGCTGGATTTGGGGTTTATCCTGAATCTTCAGTGTCTCTGTGTCAGATTTAACAACCTTCTGTGAGGAACGGCAGGAGCATATTTCCACCTCAGAGCAAAAAAAACAAAAGGCTATTATGATTTTATATCTTGTCAATGCAATTTTCTCACAATTAATAGTCACAATTATAAGAAATAGGTTTGCAGTTGTGAGCTATATTCACAATGTATGAGGTTACTTTGCGAAAAACAAGTCAGATTTGTATATAAATTTGCAGTGTGAGATATATTTATGAGAAGTAGTTGCAATTCCGAGATTTAAAGTCACATTGTAAGATATAAAGTCACAAATTAAACAAAAAGGTTCCCTTCAATGAGCTTTCGAGTACAACTTCCACAAGTGCAAATAAGATTGGTCTTATATTGGTCAGATTTCCTATCATGTTGGTAATATGAATGAATGAAAGGACCCTTTAGAATATTTTGTGAAGATGCTCCCACAGTAACGTATAATGTATTGGATAATGTTTCTATAGAATAGGTGGTAACTTGGCTAAGCAACCACCTCCTCTATAGAAACATTATACCTAAGCTAAGCTGAAATATATAGCTCAATTAAAGTAGATAGTTCATCTACTTACAGTATATGGCAAAAGTAGCTTGGTACAAACTTTATCAAGCTATACTTTAATGTAATGTTTATTAGAAAACAAAAGCTTCTCCAAAAGTACAACAGTTTTACCAGAAAGACTCGGGAGAATATACTTAACAATTATGCATTTATTAACAGCCCAGCAGGCAACATGCAATAAAGATCTTTGGCGTAGGCCCCGGCCGTAACTCGCAATCCGAGGGTACGGATTCAGCATTTCCCGCCTGAAGATGAAGAAGGGGGGCGCAGCCGACCCCCAATGCGGTATTGGAAGGGACCATCCTGCTGGTGGTGGGGAGGTTGAAGGGGGAATCCTATGGTGATAGGGAGGATAGACGGAAGAACCCATCTCTTTGATGGAGGGAAGAAATCATCTTGGTGGTGGTGGGGTGGATGGAGGTGGGTGAAGCGTCAGCATCTGCGAACTCAGACAAGTGTAAGTACAAGTCTTTTATACTTCTAGTATTAGAACGTGATTGGATAGATGAGAAGATAATAAGTGGCGCAACAATTGAGTCTTCCCGCAGCACTTACGCTCAAGCTTTCATATTAATTTAATTGTAATTTTCTCACTCTCTCTCTCTCTCTCTGTGTGTGTGTGTTTTGAAAAATTACCTCACAAAAAGGTGTATGTTTATTTCTGTTTAGTTTAATTGTGTTTTGGTTCTAATTCCCCTGCTCTAGTTTGCCTGTGTTCCCTGAGCTTATTAGTTTCCATATTTTCATAATTCTCGCACCTGTTCTCTTTTCTGTTGATAACTCCATTGTGTATTTAAGCCCTTAGTTTACTCCAGGGGCCAGTTCTAGACATTTGGAGCCCTGGGCAAAATGTATGCTAGAAGCCGCCAGCACCACACTGCTCCTAATAAAAAGCACTTGAAAAAAAATGATTCCATAACCTTTTATTTATACAACATTTGTTACCTTTTTTTTTTTTTTTTTTTTTTTTTTTTACTTAAATGTCCATATTAATCAAACTTTAACTAAGTTTTTTTTTTCTTTTTTTCTTTTTCAGTAATGTATTTACATTTCCTGGACAGCAGTTCCTGGTTTTATCATTTTTGGTAAATCGAAATCGACCGAAATTAAGTCACAATCTCGAACTTCGAATTAAAAAATGTAATCATTGATGCTGCCACGCCCCCATGTCACGTTCGGGTCGTCTTGTCAAGCGGAAAAAAAACATGCGTGTTGAAGTGCTGCGAGTCAAGGGACTTTCACACAGGACACGGAATGTGCGGCGCTGACTATGAAACGGGAGGATGTTTTGTTGCTGCGTCGAGTCGTTGCTGCCGGGGCGCCGCGTATACACTCATGGAGAATGATGTGTTCGAATTTAAAGACGTGGCGCTGAGCGACGCATAGATTTATCTGTTAAACCAACAACTGTTTGCTCACCGCAGGGAGCTGATCGTGGAAGAATACGCATATGGGATCGCCGCAGGAATCACCACATATGGAACCCAGCCTAGCACAAGTTACACAAGCATACGAGCACTAGGCATCGGGACACTCCGCAACGTCTGACTTTCGAAGGGGGTGCGGAGGAACTCTACACGTCTACCCGAGTGGAGTGGGCTTTCAACCCGGGCGGACAAGGCACACCTTGGGCTTCGTAAGCCAAGGCGATGGCATCCACTATCCAGTGGACCATCCTCTGCTTGGAGACACGCTTTCCCTTCTGCTGGCCTCTGTAACAGACGAAGAGCTGGTCTGAGGTCCTGAGGCTTTCTGTCCACGTATAGGCGCAGAGCGTGAACGGGGACAGAGAAAAGAAAGGGCTGGGTCTGCCTCCTCCGAAGGTCCCGGAAGGGAGTGGTGGGAACCATGGGCACGTATCAGGATCACGTGAGAGTTAGCCGAGCCGAATTCTAGGCACGATTCGTCGACCGAAAATGCATGTAGGTCTCCTACCCTCTTGATGGAGGTTGTTGCGCTAGATTGAGTCGTCATAAGTCACGAACAAACGTTAGCGATTGGTTATGGCAGATCCAGAGTGACTCTGGGCAGATCTAATAGTTTTTAAACTTCAACAGAGTACCGCCTTCAAGGAAGTTAACGCTTGTCAATGGAGAGAGGCCAGACTCTCTGTATAAATGAAATGTACGGGAGTCTGGTAGAACCAGGCTAGGTACCACTGGCCCACTACCGGGGGAAGGAGCGGCGCATTCAACATCTCCTGAGAGCAACTTGATCCACCTCTTGGTCGCCCGTCTCAGGGTCGTTTGCACCTCCGCTTTGCCTCCTGGTTTGGCAGCAGCCTGGACGGGCGGGGGTCGACTTCCTGCGGCTTGCTCCACGCTGAGGCCTGGATGATGGCTGCTGCTGAGGCGTCGCGGAGTGGAGGATGCCGCGGGAGGCCGATGAGCGGACGGAGGTCTGCGGCCAGCGGACGGGTGGGAGCAGCAGCGGACGGGACGGGTGGGAGCAGCAGCGGACGGGACGGGTGGGAGCAGCAGCGGACGGGTGGGGATGAGCAGCGGACGGGTGGGGATGAGCAGCGGACGGGTGGGATGAGCAGCGGACGGGTGGGATGAACAGCGGACGGGTGGGAGCAGCAGCGGACGGGTGGGAGCAGCAGCGGACGTGTGGGGAGCAGCAGCGGACGGGTGGGATGAGCAGCGGACGGGTGGGAGCAGCAGCGGACGGGTGGGGAGCAGCAGCGGACGGGTGGGAGGAGCAAGCGGACGGGTGGGAGCAGCAGCGGACGGGTGGGAGCAGCAGCGGACGGGTGGGAGCAGCAGCGGACGGGTGGGGAGCAGCAGCGGGACGGGTGGGATGAGCAGCGGACGGGTGGGATGAACAGCGACGGATGGGAGCAGCAGCGGACGGGTGGGAGCAGCAGCGGACGGGTGGTAGCAGCAGCGGACGGGGGTGGGAGGAGCAGCGGACGGGGGTGGGAGGAGCAGCGGACGGGGGTGGGAAATAGCAGCGGACGGGGGTGGGAGGAGCAGCGGACGGGTGGGAGGAGCAGCGGACGGGTGGGGGAGGAGCAGCGACGGGTGGGAGCAGCAGCGGACGGGACGGGTGGGAGCAGCAGCGGACGGGGACGGGTGGGAGCAGCAGCGGACGGGTGGGAGCAGCAGCGGACGGGTGGGAGCAGCGGACGGGTGGGAGCAGCAGCGACGGGTGGGAGCAGCAGCGGACGTGTGGGAGCAGCGGACGTGTGGGAGCAGCAGCGGACGGGTGGGATGAGCAGCGGACGGGTGGGATGAGCAGCGGACGGGTGGGATGAACAGCGGAGGGTGGGAGTAGCAGCGGACGGGGTGGGATGAGCAGCGGACGGGTGGGAAGAACAGCGGACGGTGGGAGCAGCAGCGACGGGTGGGAGCAGCAGCGGACGTGTGGGAGGCAGCAGCGGCACGGGTGGGATGAGCAGCGGACGGGTGGGGATGAGCAGCGGACGGGTGGGGGATGAACAGCGGACGGGTGGGAGCAGCAGCGGACGGGTGGGAGCAGCAGCGGACGGGTGGGAGGAGCAGCGGACGGGTGGGAGGAGCAGCGGACGGGTGGGGAGCAGCAGCGGACGGGTGGGAGCAGCAGCGGACGGGTGGGAGCAGCAGCGGACGGGTGGGGATGAGCAGCGGACGGGTGGGATGAGCAGCGGACGGGTTGGGAGCAGCAGCGGACGGGACGGGTGGGAAGGCAGCAGCGGACGGGTGGGAGCAGCAGCGGACGGGTGGGAGCAGCAGCGGACGGGGTGGGAGCAGCGGACGGGTGGGAGCAGCAGCGGACGGGTGGGAGCAGCAGCGGACGGGTGGGAGCAGCAGCGGACGTGTGGGAGCAGCAGCGGACGTGTGGGAGCAGCAGCGGATGGGTGGGATGAGCAGCGGACGGGTGGGATGAACAGCGGACGGGTGGGAGCAGCAGCGGACGGGTGGGGAGCAGCAGCGGACGGGTGGGAGCTGCAGCGGACGGGTGGGGATGAGCAGCGGACGGGTGGGATGAGCAGCGACGGGTGGGAGCAGCAGCGGACGGGGTGGGAGCAGCAGCGACGGGACGGGTGGGGAGCAGCAGCGGACGGGTGGGAGCAGCAGCGGACGGGTGGGAGCAGCAGCGGACGGTGAGCAGCGACGGGGGAGCAGCGGGACGGGTGGGAGCAGCAGCGGACGGGTGGGAGCAGCACGCCAGCGGACGTGTGGGAGCAGCAGCGGACGGGTTGGGATGAGCAGCGGACGGGTGGGATGAGCAGCGGACGGGTGGGATGAACATCGGACGGGTGGGGAGCAGCAGCGGACGGGTGGGAGCAGCAGCGGACGGGTGGGAGGAGCAGCGACGGGGGGAGCAGCAGCGACGGGTGGGAGCAGCAGCGGACGGGTGGGATGAGCAGCGGACGGGTGGGGAGCAGCAGCGGACGGGTGGGAGCAGCAGCGGACGGGTGGGAGAGCAGCGGACGGGTGGGAGCAGCAGCGGACGGGTGGGAGCAGCAGCGGGACGGGGTGGGGAGCAGCAGCGGACGGGTGGGATGAGCAGCGGACGGGTGGGGATGAGCAGCGGACGGGTGGGAGCAGCAGCGGACGGGTGGGAGCAGCAGCGGACGGGGTGGGGAGCAGCGGACGGGTGGGAGCAGCAGCGGACGGGTGGGAGCAGCAGCGGACGGGTGGGAGCAGCAGCGGACGTGTGGGAGCAGCAGCGGGACGGGTGGGATGAGCAGCGGACGGGTGGGGATGAGCAGCGGACGGGTGGGATGAACAGCGGACGGGTGGGAGCAGCAGCGGACGGGTGGGAGCAGCAGCGGACGGGTGGGAGGAGCAGCGGACGGGTGGGAGCAGCAGCGGACGGGTGGGAGCAGCAGCGGACGGGTGGGATGAGCAGCGGACGGGTGGGAGCAGCAGCGGGTCGGGTGGGAGCAGCAGCGGACGGGTGGGATGAGCAGCGGACGGGTGGGAGCAGCAGCGGACGGGTTGGGAGCAGCAGCGGACGGGTGGGATGAGCAGCGGACGGGTGGGATGAGCAGCGGACGGGTGGGGAGCAGCAGCGGACGGGTGGGAGCAGCAGCGGACGGGACGGGTGGGGAGCAGCAGCGGACGGGACGGGTGGGAGCAGCAGCGGACGGGTGGGAGCAGCAGCGGACGGGTGGGAGCAGCAGCGGACGGGTGGGAGCAGCGGACGGGTGGGAGCAGCAGCGGACGGGTGGGAGCAGCAGCGGACGTGTGGGAGCAGCAGCGGACGTGTGGGAGCAGCAGCGGATGGTGGGATGAGCAGCGGACGGGTGGGATGAACAGCGGACGGGTGGGAGTAGCAGCGGACGGGTGGGATGAGCAGCGGACGGGGTGGGATGAACAGCGGACGGTGGGAGCAGCAGCGACGGGTGGGAGCAGCAGCGGACGTGTGGGGGCAGCAGCGGACGGGTGGGGAATGAACAGCGGACGGGTGGGAGCAGCAGCGGACGGGTGGTAGCAGCAGCGGACGGGGGTGGGGAGGAGCAGCGGACGGGGGTGGGAGGAGCAGCGGACGGGTGGGAGGAGCAGCGGACGGGTGGGAGCAGCAGCGGACGGGGGGGAGCAGCAGCGGACGGGTGGGATGAGCAGCGGACGGGTGGGATGAACAGCGGACGGGTGGGGAGCAGCAGCGGACGGGTGGTAGCAGCAGCGGACGGGGGTGGGAGGAGCAGCGGGACGGGGGTGGGAGGAGCAGCGGACGGGTGGGAGGAGCAGCGGACGGGTGGGAGCAGCAGCGGACGGGGGGGAGGCAACAGCGGGACGGGTGGGATGAGCAGCGGACGGGTGGGAGCAGCAGCGGACGGGTGGGAGCAGCAGTGGATGGGTGGGAGCAGCAGCGGACGGGTGGGAGCAGCAGCGGACGGGTGGGAGCAGCAGCGGACGGGTGGGAGCAGCAGCGGACGGGTGGGGAGCAGCAGCGGACGGGGTGGGGGAGCAGCAGTGGTCTGCCGGGGGAAGGATGTGTCGGATCGCCTCCGTCTGCTTCTGTACGGCCAAGAACTGCTGGGCAAAGCTCTCGTCCGCATCGCCGAACAACCCAACCTGGGACAGAGGGGCATCCAGGAACCAATATTTATTGTGGGCCCTTATATCAGCCAGGTCGAGCCAATATGGATTAGAAGTGAAAAGGGGAGACAATTTCATTTTTAAAGCATCCGTGTGAAAACACCTGGAAAGAGACGTGAGGATTTGGGGAGGAAAATGGGAGATTCTAGGGTGCATTCCAGTGAATTATTCATGGGATATGTCGTAAAATTAAATCGGAGAACAGATCACAAATGTGCAGTATTGTCTTTTTTACATACTGCCACAGTGGAAAAAAGGGAAAAAAGGATTAAAAAAGATCACAGCAGACTGAGAAGAGTTCTTGCAATTGATATTACTGTGATATCATGTGACATTAAAACACCAAGCATTATGTTATTCTTTTGAAGTCTGAAACTTCTTAACTCTGGCCTGCAATTTTTGTCAGTACAATAGCATCACCACTGAAGAGCCACATTATTTTTCTCAAGGTGTTGGTAACATCACTGTTCTTGACGCAATTCAACTCACAGCTTCACTGTTAATAGAGAAACACACTGTGGCACACACTGAGGTAATTCATACATGGACAGTCTCTCTCTCAGGCCTGTAAATCAATACAGACATTATGTATTTTCTGCGAATAGGAATTTGAACTGGAGATCGCCAAACTGCAAGCTTACCGATGTTTTCAGAAAGCCAGCACTTTTATCCACAGTGGAGACAGAGTTGCCAGGTTGAGAACAATAAGTAAAACACTTAGCAGATATTTCGGTATTGCGCAAGTGTGAAGCTCTGATTGGAGGATTACGTCTCTTGATGTCAGTTCTATTCCTCTGTGGGTCAGGTTACACCTTCTTCTAGCCTACATATTCAATTCTATTCACTAGTGCAAATACTTCACTAGTAAAATATTCTTTTTTCTTTTTTTTTGTGATTCTTTATTTATTAAACATTTTGTGTGTATAACTATTTACAAAAAAGCCCAAGATCCGCCCATAACCGTAAGAAGAAAAAAAAAAGATAAATATGACAATAAATTAAAATACAATTTTGACCAAAACTTAGAAGAATCTCAAAGAATTTTTGATAAAGTCTTAATAAGGTCCAACCAAAATTGTATTGTGTTTCTGTTGGCTCCGTGCACTTTAGCTGTGGTACACTCCAAAAGGGCAGTGTCCAGCAAATAGGACATCCAGATAGCCATAGCTGGGGTAGTGGGTGCCACAGTTTTAGGATAACCTTTTTAGCAGCCGTAAGGACAACGGACAGAATCCTCCTTTGCTAGTAAAATATTCTTGAGAAATGTAAAGCAATTGTTTTCCTCATGTTTTCGTAGTATACTTAACCAATTACATTTTACAACGTAAATATATTTTCACATTTTTGATATATGAAAAGCGCAATACATTATTTAAGTATTTTTAACCATTTAATATATTGATCATAAATATATGGAAATATATTTTCATTCCTTAAGGGTACATTACAATATACATTATTAGAATGAGTATTATTTATGTCATTAAAAACCAAGAAGAAAACTATCAGACACTGGTGGGGAGTGCCCAATGTTAACATGAAGCATAACCCATTACCTGTATTCTTCTGCAGTGCTACACTGGCCAAACTGCCTACAGTTACTGGAGCAATGGCCCTATAGTGTTTAATAAACAGCTATTATAATATATTCTGCTGAGGAATAAATAGAAATGCATGCACTGTCTATCATTGTCCCAACACTCTGTTGTGTTTCTGTATTAGCAACTTAGAGTAAAACATCCTTGAGAAATTAAGACAATCTTTTTTCCTTACATGAAGTGTCAATTCCTTATGTATTATTCAATATATTGTAGTATATTAAGGCAATATGTGATTTAATATATTTTTCAGTATATTTAAAACATTTAATATATTGGTCATAAATATATGGTAATATACTTTTGTTCCAAGGGCGTACACCACAGATACACTAATGCAACTGGTATGCGCACCAGGCTAGGTTTAACAGTTTGAGGTAAAGCAGATCTGTGAAGGCAACAGTTTGCAGGTTTGCAGACAGGAACAGGAAACAGCCAGACAGGAAGCAGTGCTCCTGCGGTTACCATGATTATTCAACTGTGTGTTTCTCTGACAAATATTACATCTCTTCTGCTGGGCCGGCACAACGGCTCTACTAAACTCCTCCTCGGGCTACGGTAATATTTAATTTTATTTAATGCTGTGAAATGGACAGAGTGAAAGAAAGTTCCATATCTTTTGAATCTTTGCTATTTTTCCAGTGAAGGTGTTCATTGGAGAGAAGCTGTCTTTTTGTATGGGATACCAGCCTTGTCTCTCTGAAACCAAACTGGTATTATTAGGGGCTATCCAATAACGGATTGTCTCACAAGCAAGTCAAGAAGGTGATTAAGCATGTACACACACACACACACACACACACACACACACACACACATATATATTAGTGCTGTCAACAGGCAGCTAGGTGGCGATGTGGAGCACTGAAAGTGAAAGAGACGCTGACACAGTTTAATACAGTAAAGCTGCTGCTTTAACCCTCGCTGCTCTTCGCGTGTCGCTCAAAAATGATTTTTTTTTTTGTCACTGGAACACGCAGCTGATGAGTAGAACACACAGATGATGAGTACAACACACAGATGATGAGTACAACACACAGATGATGAGTAGAACACACAGCTGATGAGTAGAACACACAACTGATGAGTACAACACACAGATGATGAGTAGAAACACACAGATGATGAGTACAACACACAGATGATGAGTAGAACACACAGATGATGAGTAGAACACACAGCTGATGAGTAGAACACGCAGCTGATGAGTACAACACACAGATGATGAGTAGAACACACAACTGATGAGTACAACACACAGATGATGAGTAGAACACACAACTGATGAGTACAACACACAGATGATGAGTAGAACACACAGATGATGAGTACAACACACAGATGATGAGTAGAACACACAACTGATGAGTAGAACACGCAGCTGATGAGTACAACACACAGATGATGAGTAGAACACACAACTGATGAGTAGAACACGCAGCTGATGAGTACAACACACAGATGATGAGTAGAACACACAACTGATGAGTACAACACACAGATGATGAGTAGAACACACAGATGATGAGTACAACACACAGATGATGAGTAGAACACACAGATGATGAGTAGAACACACAACTGATGAGTAGAACACGCAGCTGATGAGTAGAACACACAGATGATGAGTACAACACACAGATGATGAGTAGAACACACAGATGATGAGTAGAACACACAGCTGATGAGTAGAACACACAACTGATGAGTACAACACACAGATGATGAGTAGAACACACAGATGATGACAACACACAGATGATGAGTAGAACACACAGATGATGAGTACAACACACAGATGATGAGTAGAACACACAGATGATGAGTAGAACACACAGCTGATGAGTAGAACCACCCCCCCCACACAACTGATGAGTAGAACACACAGATGATGAGTACAACACACAGATGATGAGTAGAACACACAACTGATGAGTAGAACACACAGATGATGAGTACAACACACAGCTGATGAGTAGAACACACAGATGATGAGTACAACACACAGATGATGAGTAGAACACACAGATGATGAGTAGAACACACAGCTGATGAGTAGAACACACAACTGATGAGTAGAACACACAGATGATGAGTACAACACACAGATGATGAGTAGAACACACAGATGATGAGTAGAACACACAGCTGATGAGTAGAACACGCAGCTGATGAGTAGAACACACAGATGATGAGTAGAACACACAGATGATGAGTAGAACACACAACTGATGAGTAGAACACACAGATGATGAGTAGAACACACAGATGATGAGTAGAACACACAACTGATGAGTAGAACACACAGCTGATGAGTAGAACACACAGCTGATGAGTAGAACACGCAGCTGATGAGTAGAACACACAGCTGATGAGTAGAACACGCAGCTGATGAGTAGAACACACAGATGATGAGTAGAACACGCAGCTGATGAGTAGAACACACAGCTGATGAGTAGAACACGCAGCTGATGAGTAGAACACACAGCTGATGAGTAGAACACACAGCTGATGAGTAGAACACACAGCTGATGAGTAGAACACACAGCTGAGTAGAACACGCAGCTGATGAGTAGAACACACAGATGATGAGTAGAACACACAGCTGATGAGTAGAACACGCAGCTGATGAGTAGAACACACAGCTGATGAGTAGAACACGCAGCTGATGAGTAGAACACACAGCTGATGAGTAGAACACACAACTGATGAGTAGAACACACAGCTGATGAGTAGAACACACAGCTGATGAGTAGAACACACAGCTGATGAGTAGAACACACAGATGATGAGTAGAACACACAGCTGATGAGTAGAACACACAGCTGATGAGTAGAACACACAGCTTATGAGTAGAACACACAGCTGATGAGTAGAACACACAGCTGATGAGTAGAACACGCAGCTGATGAGTAGAACACAAAGCTGATGAGTAGAACACACAACTGATGAGTAGAACACACAGCTTATGAGTAGAACACGCAGCTGATGAGTAGAACACGCAACTGATGAGTAGAACACGCAACTGATGAGTAGAACACACAGCTGATGAGTAGAACACACAGATGATGAGTAGAACACGCAGCTGATGAGTAGAACACGCAGCTGATGAGTAGAACACACAACTGATGAGTAGAACACACAGATGATGAGTAGAACACACAGCTGATGAGTAGAACACGCAGCTGATGAGTAGAACACACAGATGATGAGTAGAACACACAGCTGATGAGTAGAACACACAGCTGATGAGTAGAACACGCAGCTGATGAGTAGAACACACAGCTGATGAGTAGAACACACAACTGATGAGTAGAACACACAGCTGATGAGTAGAACACACAGCTGATGAGTAGAACACGCAGCTGATGAGTAGAAACACACAGCTGATGAGTAGAACACACAGATGATGAGTAGAACACACAGCTGATGAGTAGAACACACAGCTGATGAGTAGAACACACAGCTTATGAGTAGTACACACAGCTGATGAGTAGAACACACAGCTGATGAGTAGAACACGCAGCTGATGAGTAGAACACAAAGCTGATGAGTAGAACACACAACTGATGAGTAGAACACACAACTGATGAGTAGAACACACAACTGATGAGTAGAACACGCAACTGATGAGTAGAACACACAGCTTATGAGTAGAACACGCAGCTGATGAGTAGAACACGCAACTGATGAGTAGAACACGCAACTGATGAGTAGAACACACAGCTGATGAGTAGAACACACAGCTTATGAGTAGAACACGCAGCTGATGAGTAGAACACGCAACTGATGAGTAGAACACGCAACTGATGAGTAGAACACACAACTGATGAGTAGAACACGCAACTGATGAGTAGAACACACAGCTTATGAGTAGAACACACAGCTGATGAGTAGAACACACAGCTGATGAGTAGAACACGCAGCTGATGAGTAGAACACAAAGCTGATGAGTAGAACACACAACTGATGAGTAGAACACACAACTGATGAGTAGAACACGCAACTGATGAGTAGAACACACAGCTTATGAGTAGAACACGCAGCTGATGAGTAGAACACACAGCTGATGAGTAGAACACGCAGCTGATGAGTAGAACACGCAACTGATGAGTAGAACACACAGCTGATGAGTAGAACACACAGCTGATGAGTAGAACACACAGCTTATGAGTAGAACACACAGCTGATGAGTAGAACACGCAGCTGATGAGTAGAACACACAGCTTATGAGTAGAACACGCAGCTGATGAGTAGAACACACAGCTGATGAGTAGAACACGCAGCTGATGAGTAGAACACACAGCTTATGAGTAGAACACGCAGCTGATGAGTAGAACACACAACTGATGAGTAGAACACACAGCTGATGAGTAGAACACACAGCTGATGAGTAGAACACGCAGCTGATGAGTAGAACACACAGCTTATGAGTAGAACACACAACTGATGAGTAGAACACACAACTGATGAGTAGAACACACAACTGATGAGTAGAACACACAGCTGATGAGTAGAACACCAGCTGATGAGTAGAACACACAGCTTATGAGTAGAACACACAACTGATGAGTAGAACACACAACTGATGAGTAGAACACACAGCTTATGAGTAGAACACAAAGCTGATGAGTAGAACACGCAGCTGATGAGTAGAACACAAAGCTGATGAGTAGAACACACAACTGATGAGTAGAACACGCAACTGATGAGTAGAACACGCAACTGATGAGTAGAACACACAGCTTATGAGTAGAAGGAGGAGGTGTTGCTGTAATTTATAGTAATATTTTAAAAACCACTAAGAAATCTAGTTGTAAATATAATTCTTTTGAAGTGTTGGTGCTTAATGTAAAAATATATAGTGTAACCGATAAATCACATTTGAAAATTCTGCTGGCTACTGTATACAGGCCACCAGGGCACCATACAGACTTTATCAAAGAATTTGCGGACTTTATATCAGAATTAGTATTGGCTGCAGATAAAGTACTAATTGTTGGTGACTTTAATATACACATAGATAATGAAAAAGATGCATTGGGATTGGCATTTAAAGACATTATAAACTCAATTGGAGTTAGACAACACGTGTCAGGACCGACTCATTGTCGTAATCATACTCTAGATCTAATACTATCACATGGAATAGATGTTGATGCCGTTGAAATACTGCAGCAGAGCGATGACATCTCAGATCATTATCTAGTCTCGTGTAAATTACATTTAGCCAAGGCTGCAAAGCCGACTCCGTGTTATAAATATGTTAGACCGATCACTTCTGCCACTAAAGATTGCTTTATCAATAATCTTCCTAATCAGTTTCATCATCTCAGCATCCCGGATAGCTTAGAAGAACTTGATATTGCAACAGAAACTTTTAACTCTCTCTTTTCCAGCACTTTAGACACAGTTGCTCCGCTGCGCTTAAAGAAGATTAAAGAACATAGTCCAACGCCGTGGCACAACGAGCACACTCAGGCCCTTAAGAGAGCAGCCAGAAAAATGGAGCGCAACTGGAAGAAAACAAAACTAGAGGTGTTTCGGATTTCATGGAAGGAGAGCTCGATTGCTTACAGAGAGGCTCTAAAAGCTGCTAGATCTGCTTATTTTTCAACCCTATTAGAAGAAAATAAACATAATCCTAGGTATCTATTTGAAACAGTGGCTAAACTAACGAAAAAGAAAGCTTCAAGCCCAGAAGTTTCCAAGAAACACAGCAGTAATGACTTTATGAACTTCTTCACTTATAAGATCGATAATATCAGGGACAAAATTATAACTATGCAACCGTCTAATACAGTATCGCATCAGGAAGTGCATTGTAGTCTCCCTGAGGGAAAATTTGATTCATTCATTGCTATAGGAGAGGAAGAATTTTGCAAACTCGTCAAATCATCTAAATCGACAACGTGCATGTTAGACCCTATACCGACTAAGCTGCTGAAAGAGATGCTTCCAGATGTCATAGATCCTCTTCTTAATATCATTAATTCATCTTTGTCTCTAGGATACGTACCAAAAACCTTTAAGCTAGCTATGATTAAACCGCTTGTTAAAAAACAGCAACTTGATCCTACAAAACTAGTCAATTACAGGCCGATCTCTAATCTGCCATTTCTGTCAAAGATATTAGAAAAAGCAGTATCCTCACAACTGTGTTCCTTTCTTGAAAGAAATGATATCTGCGAGGATTTTCAGTCCGGATTTAGACCGTACCATAGTACCGAGACAGCTCTCGTTAGAGTCACAAATGATTTGCTCCTATCATCCGATCGTGGTTGTATCTCTCTATTAGTATTACTGGATCTTAGTGCTGCATTTGACACCATTGACCACAACATCCTTTTAAATAGACTCGAACATTATGTTGGCATTAGTGGAATTGCACTAGCATGGTTTAAATCATACTTATCTGACCGTTATCAGTTTGTAGCAGTAAATGAAGAGATGTCTTATCAATCACAAGTTCAGTATGGCGTACCACAAGGCTCAGTACTAGGACCGCTGCTGTTCACTCTGTATATGCTACCATTAGGAGATATCATTAGGAAACATGGAATTAGCTTTCACTGTTATGCCGACGATACTCAGCTGTATATTTCTTCAAAACCTAACGAAACCTACCAATTCACAAAATTAACGGAATGCATAGCTGATATAAAAAATTGGATGACTAGTAATTTCCTACTACTAAATTCAGAAAAAACAGAGATTCTAATTATTGGACAAAAAACTTCCACACGTAATAACCTAGAGTACTGTCTAACACTTGATGGCTGCTCTGTTAAGTCTTCGTCGTCGGTTAGGAACCTGGGTGTGCTCTTTGATACCAATCTTTCATTTGAAAGTCATGTGTCTAGTATCTGTAAAACCGCTTTCTTCCATCTTAAAAATATATCTAAATTACGTCATATGCTCTCAATGAATAATGCAGAACAATTAGTTCATGCGTTTATGACCTCAAGGCTAGATTATTGTAATGCTCTACTGGGTGGTTGCCCTGCACGCTTAATAAACAAACTACAGCTAGTTCAAAACGCAGCAGCTCGAGTTCTTACTAGAACCAGGAAGTATGACCATATTAGCCCTGTTCTGTCAACACTGCATTGGCTGCCTATTAAACATCGTATAAATTTTAAAATATTGCTGATCACTTACAAAGCACTAAATGGTTTAGCTCCGCAGTACTTGAGCGAGCTCTTAACGCGTTATAGTCCTTCACGTCTACTGCGATCTCAAAATTCCGGCCAGTTAATAATACCTAGAATATCAAAATCGACTGCTGGCGGTAGATCCTTTTCCTACTTAGCACCAAAACTTTGGAACAGTCTTCCTACCATTGTCCGGGAAGCAGACACACTCTGTCAGTTCAAATCTAGACTAAAAACACATCTCTTCGGCCTAGCATACACATAACACATTATAGACTTATAATTAGGCTGCATAGTTTAGAACAGCCGGGACCGGGAACACTTCCCGTAATCCTGATGTACTTGGTACATCATAAGAAGGATGGCGTCTACGCTAATATTAGTCTCTCTGTCTATCCCGAGGTTTACTGCTGTCCACCGGAACCAGGCCGTATCCAGATCTGATGAAGGACCAGCGCCAGGACACGACGACGACGCCGCTGACCTGAAGTGTCAACCAGTCTCTCCTCCTCTCCACTCCGACTTCAACAAACCGGAACTGGACAATACTTTGATTCATTCTGAACTTCATACACTGTTCACTCATTGGCCAGAGGAGAACTGGCCCCCGACTGAGCCTGGGTTCTCCCAAGGTTTTTTTCTCCCTTCTGTCACCTGATGGAGTTTTGGTTCCTTGCCGCTGTTGCCTTACTTTCTGGCTTGCTTAGTTGGGGACATTTAATATTCAACAATATTATAGATCTGCCTTAAAGGTGGACGATGATGACATTATTTTTTTGTATTTTCATGTTATCACTGTGAAGCTGCTTTGATACAATCTGTATTGTAAAAAGCGCTATATAAATAAAGATGACTTGACTTGACTTGACTAGAACACGCAGCTGATGAGTAGAACACGCAACTGATGAGTAGAACACGCAACTGATGAGTAGAACACACAGCTGATGAGTAGAACACGCAGCTGATGAGTAGAACACGCAACTGATGAGTAGAACACGCAACTGATGAGTAGAACACACAGCTGATGAGTAGAACACACAGCTTATGAGTAGAACACGCAGCTGATGAGTAGAACACGCAGCTGATGAGTAGAACACGCAACTGATGAGTAGAACACACAACTGATGAGTAGAACACGCAACTGATGAGTAGAACACACAGCTTATGAGTAGAACACGCAACTGATGAGTAGAACACGCAACTGATGAGTAGAACACGCAACTGATGAGTAGAACACACAGCTGATGAGTAGAACACACAGCTGATGAGTAGAACACACAGCTTATGAGTAGAACACACAGCTGATGAGTAGAACACACAGATGATGAGTAGAACACGCAGCTGATGAGTAGAACACAAAGCTGATGAGTAGAACACACAACTGATGAGTAGAACACACAACTGATGAGTAGAACACGCAGCTTATGAGTAGAACACACAGCTGATGAGTAGAACACACAGATGATGAGTAGAACACACAGCTGATGAGTAGAACACGCAGCTGATGAGTAGAACACAAAGCTGATGAGTAGAACACACAACTGATGAGTAGAACACACAACTGATGAGTAAAACACGCAACTGATGAGTAGAACACGCAACTGATGAGTAGAACACGCAACTGATGAGTAGAACACGCAACTGATGAGTAGAACACGCAACTGATGAGTAGAACACACAGCTGATGAGTAGAACACACAGCTGATGAGTAGAACACACAGCTTATGAGTAGAACACACAGCTGATGAGTAGAACACGCAGCTGATGAGTAGAACACACAGCTTATGAGTAGAACACGCAGCTGATGAGTAGAACACACAGCTGATGAGTAGAACACGCAGCTGATGAGTAGAACACACAGCTTATGAGTAGAACACGCAGCTGATGAGTAGAACACACAACTGATGAGTAGAACACACAGCTGATGAGTAGAACACACAGCTGATGAGTAGAACACGCAGCTGATGAGTAGAACACACAGCTTATGAGTAGAACACACAACTGATGAGTAGAACACACAACTGATGAGTAGAACACACAGCTGATGAGTAGAACACGCAGCTGATGAGTAGAACACACAGCTTATGAGTAGAACACACAACTGATGAGTAGAACACACAGCTGATGAGTAGAACACGCAGCTGATGAGTAGAACACAAAGCTGATGAGTAGAACACACAACTGATGAGTAGAACACGCAACTGATGAGTAGAACACGCAACTGATGAGTAGAACACACAGCTGATGAGTAGAACACGCAGCTGATGAGTAGAACACACATATGATGAGTAGAACACACAACTGATGAGTAGAACACGCAACTGATGAGTAGAACACGCAACTGATGAGTAGAAGACACAGCTGATGAGTAGAACACGCAGCTGATGAGTAGAACACGCAGCTGATGAGTAGAACACACAGCTGATGAGTAGAACACACAGCTGATGAGTAGAACACAAAGCTGATGAGTAGAACACACAACTGATGAGTAGAACATGCAACTGATGAGTAGAACACACAGCTGATGAGTAGAACACGCAGCTGATGAGTAGAACACACAGCTGATGAGTAGAACACACAGCTGATGAGTAGAACACGCAGCTGATGAGTAGAACACACAGCTGATGAGTAGAACACACAGCTGATGAGTAGAACAAGCAGCTGATGAGTAGAACACGCAGCTGATGAGTAGAACAATCAGCTGATGAGTAGAACACACAGCTGATGAGTAGAACACACAGCTGATGAGTAGAACACACAGCTGATGAGTAGAACACACAGATGATGAGTAGAACACACAGATGATGAGTAGAACACACAGATGATGAGTAGAACACACAGATAATGAGTAGAACACACAGCTGATGAGTAGAACACACAGATGATGAGTAGAACACACAGCTGATGAGTAGAACACACAGCTGATGAGTAGAACACACAGATGATGAGTAGAACACACAGATGAAGAGTAGAACACACAGATGATGAGTAGAACACGCAGCTGATGAGTAGAACACGCAGCTGATGAGTAGAACACGCAACTGATGAGTAGAACACACAGCTGATGAGTAGAACACACAGATGATGAGTAGAACACACAGCTGATGAGTAGAACACACAGCTGATGAGTAGAACACACAGATGATGAGTAGAACACACAGATGAAGAGTAGAACACACAGATGATGAGTAGAACACACAGATGAAGAGTAGAACACACAGATGATGAGTAGAACACGCAGCTGATGAGTAGAACACGCAGCTGATGAGTAGAACACGCAGCTGATGAGTAGAACACGCAGCTGATGAGTAGAACACGCAGCTGATGAGTAGAACACGCAGCTGATGAGTAGAACACGCAGCTGATGAGTAGATCACGCAGCTGATGAGTAGAACACACAGATGATGAGTAGAACACACAGATAATGAGTAGACCACGCAGCTGATGAGTAGAACACGCAGCTGATGAGTAGAACACACAGCTGATGAGTAGAAATGACAGCTTTAGCGTAGGTTCTGCCAGGAAGACTCAATCAGCGTGCCACGTATTACTTCTCTCCTAACCAATCATGTGCTAACACTCACAGTATAAAAGATCGGTACTTACATTCGTCTGAGTTCGCAGATGCTGACGCTGCCAAGTACCTCCATCCTCCCCAACCACCACCCAGATGGCACCTTCCCCTTCATCCTCCCCACCACCACCAGGATGGTCCCTTCCTTAACCTCCAGGGGGGGTCGGCTGCGCCCCTGCCTTCGTCTTCAGGCAGGATATGCAGATTCCGCTACCCTCGCATTGCTCTCTAAGGACGGGGCCTACGCCAAAGAACTTTATAAATTCATGCTTGCTGGGCTGTTAATAAATATACGCTGTTATATCAATTTATCTCCCGAGTCTTTCTGGTAGAACACACAACTGATGAGTAGAACATGCAGCTGATGAGTAGAACACGCAGCTGATGAGTAGAACACACAGCTGAAGAGTAGAACACGCAGCTGATGAGTAGAACATGCAGCTAATGAGTAGAACACACAGCTGAGGAGTAGAACACTCAGCTGATGAGTAGAACACTCAGCTGATGAGTAGAACATGCAGCTAATGAGTAGAACACTCAGCTGATGAGTAGAACATGCAGCTAATGAGTAGAACACACAGCTGATGAGTAGAACACGCAGCTGATGAGTAGAACACTCAGCTGATGAGTAGAACATGCAGCTAATGAGTAGAACACTCAGCTGATGAGTAGAACATGCAGCTAATGAGTAGAACACTCAGCTGATGAGTAGAACATGCAGCTAATGAGTAGAACACACAGCTGATGAGTAGAACACACAGATAATGACTAGAACACACAGCTGATGAGTAGAACACACAGATAATGACTAGAACACACAGCTAATGAGAACACCACGCACTTCATGCAAAACAACTCATACGGACAGAAGACAAGTCAAGACAATAGCAGTATCAGAGCTCTGTCATCGAACCCAAGAATAAACAGACCGAAGAGACAGAACCCTGACAGGACAGGTCAGGCTAAGGTTGTGTGATTTAAAAAATAGACAATAGGTTTGTGTGATATTTAAAAAAAGTTATTTAATGTAAAAACCTTTTCCCCTCTCCTGTCTCTCTAATCTCAGTTGATCCTGAACTACCTGTTCTTTGACTATGACCTGCAGAAAGCTGTCACAGAACCCAGAGTTCAGATCACACTACATGACACAAATGTAGAAGATAAATTTGATCAGGTTGGATTCTTACACTTGAAATCATTGAAATTAGATAAAAAAAGACAGAAAAGTGGTTATTATACTAATTTGCTCTCTGTGTTGTATTTCTGAATGCAGAGAGTAATTGATGGCTTGAAGCTGAAGAGTCATAATATCCATCACAATATTTCATTATCAGTGGTCCAGGCAGTTGTTCGACAGCGGGACAAACTCTGTGCCGAGTCCGACATCAGGAAAGGTGGCCATCCGGCGGGATACTGAGCACTCCTGTGTTTGACCCAGCTAAAGTTAAACCCTTGACCGGAGACAGATCCAGATACTGAGCACTCCTGTGTTTGACCCAGCTAAAGTTAAACCCTTGACCGGAGACAGATCCAGATACTGAGCACTCCTGTGTTTGACCCAGCTAAAGTTAAACCCTTGACCAGAGACAGATCCAGATAGTGAGCACTCCTGTGTTTGACCCAGCTAAAGTTAAACCCTTGACCGGAGACAGATCCAGATACTGAGCACTCCTGTGTTTGACCCAGCTAAAGTTAAACCCTTGACCAGAGACAGATCCAGATACTGAGCACTCCTGTGTTTGACCCAGCTAAAGTTAAACCCTCGACCAGAGACATATCCAGATACTGAGCACTCCTGTGTTTGACCCAGCTAAAGTTAAACCCTTGACCAGAGACAGATCCAGATACTGAGCACTCCTGTGTTTGACCCAGCTAAAGTTAAACCCTTGACCAGAGACAGATCCAGATACTGAGCACTCCTGTGTTTGACCCAGCTAAAGTTAAACCCCTGACCAGAGACATATCCAGATACTGAGCACTCCTGTGTTTGACCCAGCTAAAGTTAAACACTTGACCAGAGACAGATCCAGATACTGAGCACTCCTGTGTTTGACCCAGCTAAAGTTAAACCCTTGACCGGAGACATATCCAGATAATGAGCACTCCTGTGTTTGACCCAGCTAAAGTTAAACCCTTGACCGGAGACAGATCCAGATACTGAGCACTCCTGTGTTTGACCCAGCTAAAGTTAAACACTTGACCAGAGACAGATCCAGATACTGGGCACTCCTGTGTTTGACCCAAGTTAAACCCTCGACCAGAGACAGATCCAGATACTGAGCACTCCTGTGTTTGACCCAGCTAAAGTTAAACACTTGACCAGAGACAGATCCAGATACTGAGCACTCCTGTGTTTGACCCAGCTAA
Source organism: Phoxinus dragarum (assembly GCA_033366665.1). NCBI lineage: Eukaryota > Metazoa > Chordata > Actinopteri > Cypriniformes > Leuciscidae > Phoxinus > Phoxinus dragarum. The sequence goes on along the minus strand of JARPMJ010001560.1, from coordinate 130,103 downwards.
AGTTAAACCCTTGACCAGAGACAGATCCAGATACTGAGCACTCCTGTGTTTGACCCAGCTAAAGTTAAACACTTGACCAGAGACAGATCCAGATACTGGGCACTCCTGTGTTTGACCCAAGTTAAACCCTCGACCAGAGACAGATCCAGATACTGAGCACTCCTGTGTTTGACCCAGCTAAAGTTAAACACTTGACCAGAGACAGATCCAGATACTGAGCACTCCTGTGTTTGACCCAGCTAAAGTTAAACCCTTGACCAGAGACAGATCCAGATACTGGGCACTCCTGTGTTTGACCCAGCTAAAGTTAAACCCTTGACCGGAGACAGATCCAGATACTGGGCACTCCTGTGTTTGACCCAGCTAAAGTTAAACACTTGACCAGAGACAGATCCAGATACTGGGCACTCCTGTGTTTGACCCAGCTAAAGTTAAACCCTCGACCAGAGACAGATCCAGATACTGAGCACTCCTGTGTTTGACCCAGCTAAAGTTAAACCCTTGACCAGAGACAGATCCAGATACTGGGCACTCCTGTGTTTGACCCAGCTAAAGTTAAACCCTTGACCAGAGACAGATCCAGATACTGGGCACTCCTGTGTTTGACCCAGCTAAAGTTAAACACTTGACCAGAGACAGATCCAGATACTGAGCACTACTGTGTTTGACCCAGCTAAAGTTAAACACTTGACCAGAGACAGATCCAGATACTGGGCACTCCTATGTTTGACCCAGCTAAAGTTAAACACTTGACCAGAGACAGATCCAGATACTGGGCACTCCTGTGTTTGACCCAGCTAAAGTTAAACACTTGACCAGAGACAGATCCAGATACTGGGCACTCCTGTGTTTGACCCAGCTAAAGTTAAACACTTGACCAGAGACAGATCCAGATACTGAGCACTACTGTGTTTGACCCAGCTAAAGTTAAACACTTGACCAGAGACAGATCCAGATACTGGGCACTCCTGTGTTTGACCCAGCTAAAGTTAAACACTTGACCAGAGACAGATCCAGATACTGGGCACTCCTGTGTTTGACCCAAGTTAAACCCTCGACCAGAGACAGATCCAGATCCAGATACTGAGCACTCCTGTGTTTGATTCTGCCATGATCCTGCCTTACGACCAGGGAAAATCAAGGACACTAAGGCAGAATCATGACAGAACCCCCACCTTAAGGAGCGGCTACCAGACGCTCCTCAAGGGGACATTAAACACGGGACATGACAGACTGAGACAAAGACATAAACCAACAATACATGACAAAAAATAACAAAGGCAGACACGAATAAACTATAACAGGGTTGGGATGGAACAATAAAAATAACAAACACGGGAGGGGGGGGGCGGGGGAACAAGAGCGTTCATAGGGGGTAGTCCAGGGTGAATGGGTGGAACGGGAGTCTTGGGTTTTCGGGACGAGGGCTTTGGATGAGGAATCCGGGCGGGTTTAGGTGGTGTAGTTTGGGTAGTGGGTCTGGGAGAAACAGTCTGGGGTTGAGCTATGACAGGGGTGACTGGAGAAACACACGGCGACTTGACAAGAGTCTTGATGGGGACAACAGGGGGCGACGACACGGGAGACAAAACGGGGAATGAAACGGGTGTTTGAGGAACAAGTTCTTGCTCGAGAGGACAGACGAACTGGACTGGTTCATCTGGGCAGATGACTCTAGGATACACTTGACTCAGGGCAGGAATCGATTCACTTGAATCTTCCATACTTGACACATCAGGTTCTCTTGAATCCTTCAGGCTTAACACACTAGACTCAGGAGAAGCGCTGTCTGATGTCGTGGGTTCGTGACTAGAAAGTAAATTGGGTCTGGGTGGCATCTCAAGGATCTTGGCAAGAGCGGTAAGATAGTCAGATCTCCAGCAGTAGCGGGCTCTGGGACAGCGCTTGCAGTAGCGGGCTCTGGGACAGCGCTTGCAGTAGCGGGCTCTGGGACAGCGCTTGCAGTAGCGGGCTCTGGGACAGCGCTTGCAGTAGCGGGCTCTGGGACAGCGCTTGCAGTAGCGGGCTCTGGGACAGCGCTTGCAGTAGCGGGCTCTGGAGGATCAAATACCTCTTTCAAGACAGGACTTTAAACACATTACTCAAGGGTAGATTCACACCATGTATGACAATGAACCGGCACAGGACAGCAAACACAAGGGGATTAAAAAGCGAGAAACTAATGAGGGGAACAGGTGACACTGACTAGGTAATAATGACAAGAAGAGGATAACAAGGGGGCGGGGTTACGTAACGAGACAACGCAAGCACACAGCCCAAACACAAGGCTATGTGCTTGCACACAAAACATGATTCTGTCATGATCCTGCCTTACGACCAGGGAAAATCCAGGACACTAAGGCAGAATCATGACAACATATTCCTAATATTGTTTCAGCCGCCCCGCTGTACAATGTCCCACAGCTCATAAGAATGCTGGACATTTTATCAGTAGTATTCCAGCTTTTCCTTTTTTATTTATCTTATCATTATCTATTGCTATCCATTTCATTTTGAAATCTACAAAAAAAAAAAAGATCTGCCAATGGGGTAAGAAAAATAAACTTAAGATTCTCTTTCTTACCCCATTGGCGAATAATGTTGCTTGTTTTAAGCAAAAACTCACTTAATTTTGTTTTTTCCCCAGTAAACAAGACATAATACTATATCTTATGGCATTTTGCTTCTTTAGTAAATGCATCTTGATTTAAGAATTTTTTGATATTTGGACTGGAGACCAGACAAAAATACTGAGTACTTTTTGCAGTGAATAAACTCAAAATTATAATAATAATGTTCCATGTTGTAAGCTTTACTGAAAAGAGTTTGATAGTTGTAAAGGAGTTGTTGCAAATCAATAAAGTATCCTGTCATAAAGTGTTGTTTTGTCAATGTAACATTGGTGACTGAGTACCCAGCTAACAGAACTTTGTGTCACATGTCTGTCCTGTCTTGTGATGCACATGGGTGTTTTGTTATTTTGGGGCCATGTGCTCTTGTCATTGTCTGGTCCCTCCCCCTTGTTATCTGATTATTGGTTTAGTTGTCCCACCTGTCCTGCTCGTTACCCTCCTTGTTTGCCTCCCTATTTAGTCTTCCTGTGTTTGCTGTCCTGTGCTGGTTCGTTGTACATGTTACGTGTTTTCGTGTGTACCTTCCTGTTGTTTCCCCTGTGTTGGAGTGTACCTTACCTTTTTGTCTTCTTATTAAATCTCTGCAATTGAATCCACGTCTCTCGTCTCCCACTCGTGACACTTTGTTACAAGAACGTTTTCTAAATATTCAGTGTTTGGTCTGGGAACGTAAAACATTTCCAGTTTTCTTGATGTTAGAGGAACGTGTTTTAAAAGGTGTGATGTTCCTCAAACATTCTTTCAACTTAATTTTGATTATCAATTTCCAAAATCTATTTGTAACATTCCAAGAACATAAAAATGTCCAGTTTCCTGAATGTTAATAGAATGTTATTTAAAGGTTAGTGTGAAGTTCCTGAAACATTCTCTCAATCATTCAAACCTGTGCTGTGAACAATCACTCAAGGAAAGAGAAATAAAAACACAAACTACAACTTTCTAAAGGCTATCTCAGAAAATGTGTACATGGAATTATTCGACATAAAAACGGATCCTTAATTTCATTACAATTTAAAGGTACACTGTGCAATTTCACCAGTCAGTCGTGGGAGTCTGATGGTTGAAAGCTTAAGGGAACATATTGTATATTGCGTATGCCTGGATCCGCTGAAAGCCTTGAGGAGAATGTAAAAGAAGCTCATCGTCTGAACTAGCCTGGTAATACCAAACTCTGCTACTTCGTCTGAAATATAAAATCATTGGTTACCCGTAAGCCAATCACATAACGTTTGGTTATGCGCCAGCTCAGCAGCATCGAACTGCCACTGTAAACACATTATAAATAATGCGAAAACGAAACCATCGAGAGAAATACCGGAGTGAACATGGCTGTCAACGACTTTTGTAGATTATGTGATGTAAATCTACGCATCCACGGCACAATCGGGGCCTCTATTATTAAACTATTATTTGACAGTAAAGAGAAACATGAACATATTTGCAGCCAACTGTCAAAGTTAGGATTAGTTCTGTCAAACACAGCTCTTTGTTCATTTCGAGTCTGTCGGAAATGCTGCAACTTAATTGCAAGATTACAGCATGACATGGCAATATTTACGAACTGGAAAAAAAAGGAGACACTGACCTGTCAAAAGGGTGCCAGTTCGAGCTCGACAGATAAAAGAGACCTAGATATCACATATCGACATCACCTCCATTCAAAATGTTTACCAAACACTCTTCTTGTTCGTCCTTCAGTTTGGAAATGCCGGGAATATTCTCCACAACAGAGCGAATTTCATCCCTTGTCTCCATATCCGCGGTCGTTTTCGATTTCCCCAATCTCAAACTCGGCGCTTAGCGTCTACGTCACGGCTCTCAGCCCGCCCTCTGTTCGTTGATTGGCCGGCTGTTTTCAGGCCGAGGGGAAAACTGAGAGACATGTCGATGTCTCAGACTAAGTACAGAAGCGAAATGAAATTGAGTGTAAGTACGAAGTCTGACGTAGTCAGGCTACGTCTGAACCCCGAGAATACACGCAAAATGATTTAACAATGGTTGAATAAAAGTCAAATAAGCTGTGTGTTCAGACAGGAATCTCACACAGTTGTGGTTCAGTCAGCACTGTATTCAGGAGCACTCACTTAATAAGATGTGGGGGTTTTTTTGCTGTTGGTTTGTTTTGCTTTACTCAAGTGACATTTGTTAGACTGTATTTCCAAAACCTGCACTCGCATAACTTCGGCCAAACATGTTGAGTTACTCTGAAGAAAATGTGCTGATGATCTGCAACACGAGGGAGATGTTCCCTCTAAACACTGCGAGAGACACCACAAACATGCATCTGCTCAACAGGGTCCCTACGCAGTGTTCACTGCTCCTACTCCACATCACCTGTGTCAGTCCACTTCACATGACAAATGCCTGAATTCAGAACACTTTCAACATCAGACAACACTTGAGAGGAGTCTAAGGTATAGGCCTACTTATAAATAAATGTAATATCATTACCATACGGTCATGTAATATATGTAGGCTAATGGTCTACAACATCCATGAGTACTTAACTAAAAATTTATTATTAATTACTTAAAGGTGCTCTAAGCGATGTCACGCATTTTTTAGGCCAAACATTTTTTTTGTCACATACAGCAAATATCTCCTCACTATCCGCTAGCTGTCTGTCTCCTGAACACACTCTAAAAAAATGCGTTCTCTGTAGACACCCCAGGCTCCACAAACAGCAACAAAAACAAACTGGGCTAACCCGCAGCACGAAACATAACAAACAGTGTTCCAGCCAATAACCGACAAGAAGGGTTTGGGGGTGGGGTTTGGGGGGTTAGTGCGCGGATGAGGAGGAGGGAGGGTCTAGCTAGCCTCCGTTTTGTTTGGCAATAGTTCGAACGTCAACAAGAAGTGACGTCACCCAGGATCGCTTAGAGAACCTTTAATAAAACTTGAAGATGATCTAAGTGATAATAATATTAATAATGTGTTACATTTATATAGAGCTTTTCTACTCTAAGTGCTTTTACATATATAGATGCATTTCTGTTGCCATGTTAAATATTAAAATTAATGTAGTTTATTTTACTATTTTACTCAGCTTTCGGTTTTCCTGCTCCAAATGATTGGGATGTGCAACAAAAGTCATTTAAATTAGAGTCATTTACTTCAATCTCTGCATTAAAAAAATTCTAGGGAGTGTTTATATCACTGCTTGTAAATGTTTTAAATGAATGTAGCCTATAGTGTGTATTGTAATGTTTATGTCTTTCAGGAGATTTTAACTCTCCTGCTAGGCTGTTAAAAATAAGAACTTGTTCTTAAGTGACTTGCCTGGGTAAATAAAGGTTAATCCAACATGTGTTTACATAATTTATTTATTATTTTATCTTATTTAAACATAATCATGATAGTTGCGTTGTAACTGTCGCGCACTTCCCCGTGTTTATTTTCCTCAAACTGATCGCGCAGTGACAGTATTCCCCTCTCCCCCTCAGATGTAGTGATGTATCGATGTTCCCTACACCCTATGCAGTGATCGATGTTCCCTACACCCTATGCAGTGATCGATGTTCCCTACACCCTATGCAGTGATCGATGTTCCCTACTACACCCTATGCAGTGTTCATGCGTGCGGCGAGCTCGAGCTGCACACGCACACGGACTGCAGGCTCAAGATGGCGGAGCACCCCTGAAGTGAAGTGCGCTTTGCAGAGCACAGGTGTTAAAGGAACACACCTCAACTCACCAATGTGTCCAGAAAACAAAAGTAAACGAAGAAACGGAGGAGACGGAAGAGACGCCAGCCCTGAAATATAAACAAAACACACAGTGTATTTAACTTCGGTTTATGGTGTGGTAAGTTCAGAAGTTAATCTTAAAGGCTATAAGACATACGCTGTCTGTCATTGAGGTTTCGTTACTTCCTTACCGAGGATTTCAAACGGGACAATTTAGTGCAAATAATGGAAACATCCTCCGTTAAACTTATTTAAGTAAATCGCTTTCGATATTTAGAAAGATGACTCTGAATCATCATCACTCATTAAATATTTAGATTAAAAGCATTGGCGAATTTTGTTTTCAAAATGGGTTGTGCAGAGTTTGAGTTTAATTTATCGACACAAGTCATGTTTTTATAGTTTCATCCTTGTATATGTTATACAATATGTTGTAGCCTATGATATTCTTATCAGTCAGTGAATAAATATCCGCGTTTAATGCTACTGTAGCCTAATGGTCCGATTGGTTGAACTGTAGTGTGCTAGAAGAGGAGTGGGTTCTAATCCACCCTCGAATAGTTTATTTTTAGTTTCTCATTAAAACCAAAGATTAAAATAATAATAGCCTAATAATGTGGTTTTAAAATAAGATTAAAAAAACATTGGTTGTATATGTACCGACAAAGATGTGTCATATCCACTGCTCTGCACTTTGAGATGGACACGGCAGAGAATATTCTCTTCTCTAATATCTTCATGTTTTCTCCTGATGTTCCAGTAAACTGACACTTGTTGGAAAATGAAGAGCGAATTATATATTCTGCAGGTCAAGACATTACCTTTTGGCAATAAACTTTTGAACTTGAATTTAAGACTGTTTGACTTTGTATACTGTACAAATAAACTTGACGCGCCTTACCATAATAACAAGCAAAAACTGTGGTAAATAGAATTTGATGTGCAAGCAAAAAGGTATCAGGTCTTTCCCAGCTAACAATTTTAGGTTATAAGAACGTTTCCATAACGTTCCCTTTAAGTTATAAAAACGTTATTTCTGAATGTTCTAGGAACGTTCAAAACGTCCAGTTTTTTAGACGTTTGTAGTAACGTTATTTCATGGTTATAAGAACGTTATTAAAAACGTTATTAGAACGTTCAATTCTCCCGTTATATAAACGTTGTACTAACGTTATTTCTTGGTTATAAGAACGTTATTAAAAACGTTATTAGAACGTTCAATTCTCATGTTATATAAACGTTGTACTAACGTTATTTCTTGGTTATAAGAACGTTATTTAAAACGTTATTAGAACATTCAATTCTCCCGTTATATAAACGTTGTATTAATGTTCTTGCTTGGTTCTAAGAACGTTATTCAAACGTTCAAATTTCCCATTATATAAACGTTCTCTAATGTTATTAAAACCTTTCTTAAATTTCTTTCATATAACAAGGTATATAAATAAGCTTTCAGATTTTAAAATTAAGACAAAAAGATCTAGAAAGACAATAAAAAAAAATACCCATGAATCATGTCTATATGTTTAATGTAGTCCACTGAAGGCAAGTTGAATTGCAAGAGGCAAAAACAGTATCAGACTCAAATTAAAATAAAAGAAACAGGAGAGGCAAAAACAGTATCAGACTCAAATTTAAAATGAAAATCAAACAGGACTGGCAAAAACAGTATCAGACTCAAATTTAAAATGAAAATGAAACAGGACTGGCAAAAACAGTATCAGACTCAAATTTAAAATGAAAATCAAACAGGAGAGGCAAAAACAGTATCAGACTCAAATTTAAAATGAAAATGAAACAGGAGAGGCAAAAACAGTATCAGACTCAAATTTAAAATGAAAATGAAACAGGACTGGCAAAAACAGTATCAGACTCAAATTTAAAATGAAAAGAAACAGGAGAGGCAAAAACTAAAGCTAAAACAAGACATGACAATTTGAAAAATAAATTAAATATCATCCACGTCAGCTTCCACTTCCGGCACATCGGACTGGACTGAATCCTGAGGGGGTCTCTGGAGATCCTGCAGGGAGAAAAGAAGACCGTGCTGTATTTAAGTGTGGCGAGATTATTATAAAAGCACTGTGATGCTGTACTTGCTCATACAAAAGATCTCATTTGATTTTCTGACCATTTACAAACATCATTTGCTTTGGATTATTGGGAGAAAACATGAATTATAACTACATGTTGTGTAGTGATACATAGAACTGTTGTTTGAAGTTTTAACGTGAATAAAACACAGCAATTGATCAATAAGAATCAAGGACTTGAACTAACTGTTTTATAAAAAAACATAATAAACTATTAATATGTATAGGCATAATATACAGCTCCGTAATATGCAAAATTAAGAGACCACTGCAAAATTCTCAGTTTCTATTAGCATGCCTATTCTGCACTCAAACACACCCATAAAACTTGCTGCAAAGCACCAGTTGAAAGATTATGAATGTGTCGGATACAACACAAGGATACATTTTAATTATTTATCAATAAACTAGAGTTTTGGCTGCAAAGATAAAGCTGACTCGCCATCTCCACAGTAAAGTGGATTCTCCTTTAGAGAGAAATGTACCCTTCATACAGATTACATAATCAGAGAGTATTTGTTTTCAATTAAAATTGGTAGACATTTGACAGACATTTCAAGATTTCTGTAGACATATGTCTCAACAATTTTACACAATTGCATTTCATCAACTATACATGATTGAAAACAGGAAGACAATAACCTCTGATGAGACTGATCACTGACCTGCTCACTGACCTGCTCACGTCGATGTGGTGCAAATTTAAGTGTGTCCGATATTAGCTCTTCAAATATCTTCTCCAAAACTTTGGCATGTGTGCGACGACAAGCCTCTAAAAAAAGTTACACATATATATAAGATAAATGTAGGCAACACTAATTAACTGAATACATTGTTTCAATTTAATCCATCTCTTCCTGAGCTGACAACATATGCACAACACATTTGAAAGATGGTACTGTTTCTTATCGAAAGTAACAAAACACAAAGACTATTGTGATAATGAGGGACAGAAAGCGCACTATACACAGTAGTATATAGTTTGATTCATTATTAAAATTAATATTTATGTTAAATGCATCCTTAAAGTAATATAGTGTTTCAGCATGTAACATCCTGTGACGTTGACAAAACCCAGAAGATACAAATAGTGCAATGTAGTTTAGTGTTTTTAACAACGCTTTAAAAGCACTAATTGTTTTGAAAGACCTGCTAGAAATATGGTTGAAATAAAAGACTAATGAACTTACGAATAATCACACTGCATATTTGCATTTCCTGGAAATTTTTTTTTCCTTTGCGACCTTTAAAGCTGTAATTGCCCCATAGTGCATTTGTTCCAATTCTCCGCATTGCTCTGCGAACAGAATCTCCAGGCGTTTTGCCTCCCAGGAGGCTCAGGGCGGTAATCTGATAATAAAAGTATTTTGATTGTACAAATTCAATATACAGCCCAGCCCTATGAGCAACTTTGACATACTGAATGGGACAGAAGGGCAAAATATCAAGCATTACTAAAATCAAACAAAAAACTAACAATTCACAGCTCAACATTAACTTAGATTTTTGTTAAATTTACAATAATTTCTGGAACAATGTATCAATTTTTCACAACCAACTTAAAATTCTTACCACTCTCTGTTTGAATGTGCAATCATTCAGTTTTCTACACAACTGGTGCAGGTCATGTGGTGTGTTGCATGGTTTCTCTAAAACATCTAGGACTTCTGGTAGTTCAGATGCCATGTTGGTTCTCAGGAGGTGCTCAATATTAAGGAGCCTTCCTTCTATTTTATCAAGCCGGAGGAATACAGCCCTCTCAAACCTGGAATTTCCTTCTTTAAAGGGGTCATATAATGGTACATGCACTTTTACAAGTTGATTGCACTGAAATTTGTGTTGGCAGTGCCTGTACACAACCATCCTAAAATGATAAAAATCCATCCAGTGTTTTTTTTTTAAAGAGAAGTTGCGTCTAGATTTGTGCGCACGCGTGTGTCTGTATGTATGCGTAGGCTACTCATCTCAGACAGCGCGCAAATATTGAGTTATCTTTCAAGTCTTGCACTTGAATGGACAAATTCATACGATTTTTTGGCACACCCCTAATTATCATATATGCACCAAAACGGCGTGCTGAAAATAGAGCTGTTTTTAACCAGGTACAGATGGTACTCAACCAGAATAAGACTTTTATTCCCGCGGCGGTAAAATTGCGGGTGTGTATTTGCTGCCTTTGACCGCTAAGAGGCGCTACAATCGCAGACTTTGAAAAGTGTCAGTTTATTCTCTCTATTGCGTAATCTAAATAATCATATTAGATTGTACAAAAATGCCATTATATGACCCCTTTAATAGACAAACACATAATATTACTCTGTATGAATGTCATAAATCAAGAACATAGTAATGTTTTTTTTTTGTTTTTTACACCTGCCTTGGCCTTGAGTCGCAAAAGACATCTCGTTCCTGCCCTCTGTAGCTGGAGTGTCAACAGGAATGCCTTAACAAAAAATAGCAGAAAACAAAATAATTAAATAATTGCAATTGTACCCTCTAATTTTCTAAACATCAATATTAAATTACCAGTATGGTTTTGTACAGTAGAGACCAATGGATTTTCTGTATTGGTTTTTCCAGTTGTTCTTGGGTGTAGCTGTTCTGTGAGTGGACCTACAACATTAGAGTTTGTGTTAGCTGTTACAGATGGTACTCAACCAGAATGAGACTTTTACCGCCGCCGTTCCCGCGGCGGTAAAATTGCGGGGGTGTATTTGCTGCCTTTGACCGCTAAGAGGCGCTACAATCGCAGACTTTGAAAAGTGTCAGTTTATTCTCTCTATTGCGTATCTGCCGCCGCGCCGCGGCTCATTGAGAGTGTTTGAAATGTGGTAAAACAGATCAATTCAAGTGAAACATGTAGTTAAACGAATTCATATAATCACAAGACTGAAATTAAATGTAGGCCTAATACATTGAATAAATAATGAAAACATTTCAACACAAAACATTGCAGTAGAAAAATATAAGGCTACATCAATGAGGCTTTGCAAGAGCAACGTCTTATCAGCGGACCGACGGTAGCGCAGTGGACAACTCAACAGCACGAGCTTCACGGATCTTCAAGCGATGCGATATCGAATCTCACTAGCTTTTGCTGACAGCGTTAAATGTTTTACCATTCTTGATGCTTAGATAACTGTTTATTGAAGTCAAGCGTTTTGTTTAATTATCAATGGCACATTACAACATACATTTGCTAGATTCCAGTAGAGCCGCTGCACAGACGACAAAACTGATGAAGGAAGATGATCAATTCAGCCGATCGCGTCAGAAAATGTAAATGATGAAGCTATCTTTAATCTGCTAAATGATTGTTTTGTGAATCATCCACGAAATTGAGATGACTGACAATACCCGCCATAGCAAAGGAAGAAATTTTTAAAAACAGATCCTGGACATTTCAAGGTTTAAATAAAGTGTCGGGGGGCAGTTTATTTATTTAAAACAGGGTTGCATCGAGTTAGAGTTTAATAAGTAAGAAACAGAATCTTATTCTTGCGACATTTTAATCTGTATTGCCAAAAAAATTGCAGCTAAATAAACAATTAAAACAGTAAGCTAGTCTACAAAACGAAAATAGTTCAAAGCAACAGAAATTAAGATTTTCTTTGCTTCTCTCTCGCGCTGGAACTCTTTTATTTTAGTTTATTTACTCCCTGCACTGCGCGCGCCGGGTCTCTCTCTACATTAAACAAGATTTCAGGTACCCCCATTATACAGCTGATAATAGGCTACTGATGTCGCTGTGTGTCATCCATACAAATCACGAAAAAAAAAACTGTAACAAATGATTGAGTCTTGCTTCAAACAGAATGCCTGGTTGAATTCACCGTACAATAAAACGAGGTGGGTCGCGAATAAGCGCTCTGTATCTGCTGCTTATCGCATTTGTTTAGTTGGCAAGAACGCGTTTCGTCGATAGTTCATGTTTAGATAATGCCAGATTGTTGACAAACACACTACTCAAACGTGTTAAAATTCTACAAAACCAGTTGAAACAAATGGGTTGAACACTTCAACTGAAAGTGTGTGTGAAACCTCTTTAAATACAATACATAAAACTACAATATTTATAATTTAAGGGCCTACATTTGGACACATCGAGAGATTTATCTTTAAAAGTATTTTGCCTTTGCCTGGTCATCAGGCTCTCTCTGCATATAAAAGACGGAACATTTAACACCTCCCGAACCCCCAACCCCCCACAGGCGATCTGAGTCTGAGACCGACTTAAAACAAAGAGAAGTCGGAATTCACACTAGACATTAGCATTAGGCTATAGTAAAGTGTTGATAATGAAATAATTAAATTATGTAGGCTATGTAGGCTAATGTTTCTGTCATAAAAGTTTATTAATAAACATATTATTTCAATAATTGAAGAAATAAAACACTACCTCGGTTTGGGCCAGCTTTTTCCAAGCAAACCTAAATACAAACGCATGTTCATTTGTTCATGTTCATTTGTTCAAACGCATGTTCATTTGTTGTCATGAATACAATGTTCAACTCAATGTTAAATTCCACGGGGATCTTTGGATCCTTACAACCAGGGTGCGCGATTTGTGAATTAGCTATTATTATTTTTTTTATATATAAATCTCGAACCACAGTGCTTGCTGCTGCTAAACTAAATAACATTTATATAATAATTATGAACTTAAATGAAACAATATCGCAACATTTCGACAAATAAATTATCTGATCTATTTTTACAATTTAATTCAGGGTGATTTAGCCTAGAGACTACATTTAATTATAGCAATATTTTCACCCTTGTCCGTTCATCATTGGGAAGCGCTCACAGCTAGTTTGAGTAGATCTTCTGCACCTCTCGGTTTCATACGGATTACCTAATCAGATAACATTTATTAAATATTTAGACATTTAAAGGCTTTAGACATAGCCGATTTCTTATCGTGACTGAGCGGAGGAAAGTGGCTTTCGGTTCATTTTTGTGACGCGCAGTTCCTGGAGACAGAGACGACAGATAAACTTTTGAATAAAAGTTTGAATATGAATAAAAGTTTACAGTTTTTAACGATGTAGGCTACTCTACTCTGATCTGTATGACTAAAAAACTACGGAGTACCCTAAAGGGCCTAAGTTATTTTAGCTGTCTGTTATGAGAAAAATAAATCCAAATGAACGCGCAGCCGCGTCTGCCGAACACTAATTCAACATGCCAGAATAAAACCCGACTTTAGAACAATGGATAACGCCACTCGGCGTGGTGTGCCAAAATACTTAATTATAAACTTCAATATTTCATTCAAAACAATCTCAAAAAGCTTTGTGACATTTTGAAAGCCGTGCATGCATTAAGGCACTGGAACCATGAACATAACTGAAACTGGTTCTGATTTTATTGTTTGTCGTTTAAACGTGCCTGTTGCATATCTTTACATTATATATTTTAAATGGTCTATTGGTGAAGTAATTTATAGCATTGGTTACTGTGGAGGGAGGGGGGATTAAAATAATTCAGCAGAAGCAGGGATGTTTAGACCAGAAGGAAATCCGTACCTTGCTTAAAACCATGTTTTACAAACTCTTTATTAAAAAAAAAAAGGCAATCCTGTATAAAAAAAATGTTTTGTTTGTTTGATTGTCTGCATTAATAACAGGCTATGACATGCATTAATAGTCTAATATAAAATCTACAATAGTCTATGTTTGTTCGGGATTCGAACCCGCGTCATTCAAATGACCGATACGTTAGTTCTACCACTCGGCCATGAATGTACTCATTTAGAAATGCCCTGTTTATCCACTCTTCTCCAGAGAAGCGCTCATCATTCGTCTTATTCCTCAATAGAGTAGTAAACAAATAATCAGCTTTTTTGCACCTAATTTATTTTTGTTATTATTATTATTTTATCACGCTGCTCCCAACGGGCAATAGGCTTATGTCGCCCACCGACGTCTAGGCTACAATATGAAATAAAGGCTATATTGTTCTCGTCTCTATTTTTAAATTATGATTCTATTTTTCTGTCCTAAACAATGTTCTATAGTAGCCTATTTCATCTGTTAATTGACATTAACCCCGCTTACATTTCAAAATCCGGCAATAGCTGCTGTTTTGCACAATGTCCCTCTGCGCCACCTGGCGGTCATTTCGCGAATGACTTTGAAATGCGACTGGATTATTTTTACCGCGGTAGTTTTGCCGCGGTGCCTGTCGCGGCGGTAATAGGCATTCTGGTTGAGTACCATCTGTATGTGATTGTGTTTAAAGTGTGATATATGAATTAACATAAAAATTTTATATTTTCTTTTAAATTATATAAAAAAAGGATTGAATGCATTTGTATGCATTCAAGACTCACTTGGTACACTTGATTCAGCGCTTTGCACTGTCTTCCGTCCGGAAAAAAACGCTTCAGATGGACTGACTGAAACAAAGGGAGTAACAGTTACTTAGTTCTTCATCCTTATCTAATTAAGACAAACATTATCAATACATTTACATGTATATATATACTGGAATATATATATATTATATAAATATATATATATATATATAAACTCATTTTCTCAATGACGACATTAATAAAAATGAGCTTTTTAACCATTATCCCAATCTAGCCTATAGCGGGATGGTTTCAAGATGGTTCGCCGAATGGGTTCCTCATCGTCACTCTCCAAATTAGATGATACCGTAGCCAGCTTTACTTTTTTTCGGGCTTCACCATAGTTCTCTGTTGCGAAAAAATATCAGCAAAGTGGGTTACACATGTTTGAACATCAATAGTATACCTGCATATACAGTACTGTGCAAGTCTTAGGCATGTTAATATTGACACCCCCAATAAATAAATTGGTTGAGTCAGTTACTTATATCTTTTGCTGTAGTCTTTCAATAGGAAATATCAATTTCCATTTCCAAACATACATTTTTTCAATAATTATAATAATCCAATGAGATTTTTGTATGTAAACAGAAAAATATATAATTAACTGGCTTAACCATTTCTTTGGGGAATAAATACCAGCGTGCCTTAACTTTTACACAGTACTGCAAGGGATGTCAGTTTTCAGGAATATTTTGGGGTCCGAAGATTTTCAATGATAGAATACTATTTGTAATGATTTTCTTATTATTACTAATATTAATTGATATACAATTAATCATTGACATTCCTAATACCTGCATATCCGAGAATAGACACTTGGTATCTCTGCCAAGATCCCTTGTCAGGTATTTCTTCTTTTTTAACCTTCACCGACACATTTTTTCGTGGCCAGTAGCAGAAAACAGCCTACAGAACATAAACAGAGGGGTAAACAGATGTACAGATATGCAGATGATCAATATTGCCTAAGCTAACACAAACTCTAATGTTTT
The DNA here is from genome assembly GCA_033366665.1 of Phoxinus dragarum. Classification (NCBI taxonomy): domain Eukaryota; kingdom Metazoa; phylum Chordata; class Actinopteri; order Cypriniformes; family Leuciscidae; genus Phoxinus; species Phoxinus dragarum. The sequence goes on along the minus strand of JARPMJ010001560.1, from coordinate 114,335 downwards.
AAGTCCACCCAAAAGAACAGCCAAGCACAACTGACAACAATACAGAAAATGCATTGGTCTCTGATGCGTCCAAATTTGATGGTACATTTGTAAAATGTTTGTTTATTACTATTAATTAAAAACAGGTATTTCTGTTGACCCTAGACATGTGGCAATAATAATTATGTATTTGTAGCTAAATTTACATTAATAAATTTAGTCGGTGAGTTCAGTATTGTGAAACATATCGAATCATGACATGAGTTTATATACCCCTAATAAACAGAATATGATAATCCCCCTCCCCCCCACACAAACAGAAACCGTTACATTACCTCTGTGGTTTTGTCCAGCCATATAGAGGGAACGGCATCTACAGTGCTGTCTTGTTCAAATTTTATGATGGCAAAACGGTTGTTTGTAGGCTAAAAGGCAGAAAAGTTTCATTTTATTTCAAAATCAAAATAAACATGCTAATATACATTAGGGGTGGGTTATATGAGCAAATTATACATATCACGATATTTTCCGATGTCCGGACGATATCGATATTATATTGCGATATGAGGAAAAAATTTGGAATCACATTTCCACCTTAGTTAAATGACAGGCAAAATATGCAATTGGTATCGCAAAATCCATATCATGGCACAACATAATACCGGTTGTCACGTTCATACCGGTATAGCGCCCACCCCTAATATACATGTAAAACAGTGAACACTTACTTTTGAGTGCTGTCTTCTCCAGATAAAGAAAAGCACAAAATAATGTGCAAGCAGAAATGGAAGAAAAAGTGGCAATGTTTTCTCTAATTCATTCATTCTAAATTTTAGATGCTTAGATTTTTTTTTTTACACTGAAGACTGTCCAAACCAGACATTAAGGATATTTTAAATATGAATAATAATAATAATAATAATTTGGAACTATAAAATCTGAGAGGCATTAGGTCAATATTATAATGCAAATATTATTTAAAGGGATAGTTCACCTCAATTTATTTATTTATTAAAAATGCTTTTATAAAGCTTAAGTTCTCTATAAAGAGAATCCAGAACATTCCATTGAATGTAAATTTAAAATGTGTGTAAAACTGTAAGAATAATTAAGTTGCCACTGTCCTCTACCATGAATGCCTTTCTGACCATTAGCTCTTCAGGCAGTTTCTTCATTCTTGTCTGGCTGATCTGGGCTTTATAAATCCCAACAAGTCTTGAATCACAAGGCTCCATAAAGTAAGACTCGAGATGGCCATAGACACGACAGAGCAACATCTTTGGCCCACTTTCTTCCTCTGGCAACATGGAAACAACCTCACAGCATTCCAGATCACTGAGAGCAAAGATGTTGTCTGGTCTTTGAGTTCGCAAATTGGTTGCATGTTTTGCCGTTTCTTTTTTCTGCCTGTCCATCTCACCAAGGCGTTTTACAATCTGTGAAAGAGGACTCCGACCAGAACGAACCAACCTTTTCAGGTGGTGCAAATAGTTCTCAAAACAGAAAGCACTACATTCATCAAGGCTGCCAAAGTTTTTGGCATCAGATGCAAGGTGCACCATAGAGTGTACGTTGTACACCAAGAACTCACTGCCGTATAGAGCTCTCCCTTGCTCCACAAAGAATGTCAGCAATTCACCAGCATATGAATTGTACTCCTTAGCAAGCCCTGGACTAATGAGAATACACAATGCCACACTAAATGTCAAGAAGTGATTATACATATTCTCAGGCAAGACACCCTTCAGCACCATTTTCCCTGTGTAGAGGGCAAATTGGCGCAGTTCTGTGGCCTTCCACCTATCGATGTCTCCCAAGCAACGCGGCTTCCTAGCGAACACCTTTGGGATGCATGGTCTAAGTGCCACAAGTCTATCACTGACTTCCTTGACTTGGCTGGATGACAACCTAGTTCCCTTTGGTCCACGCAGCCACAACAGAATCAATTTCCTCATTACTCCAAGACAACACTGGTGCATGTAATCAGCAGGAAACTGATTGACCATATCAATTGACAGCTGGCAAAATGGTGATTCCCCTGAAAGGAGGTGGTGCTCCTCCTGAGTCTTCTCTCTGAATGACAGGTCTGTTCTGAGAGTAAGATTGCTACTTTCAGGATATATTACTCTGTGGCCATCCCACATACCTTTCTGATTACATTTGTCACAGCCATAATACCCTGAATATTGTTTCATAACTTTAACCAGAGCTTTAGCTGGAGCATCACAGGTCACACATCGCAAAGTAACTCTGATTTTTTCATTTCCAACTTCCAATCCATTCTCCATCAAATAATGAAGATCTCTGACAACATCTTCAAGAAACTCAAGGTTTTTTGGCTTTGAGGCTCCATAGCACAATGCTAAAGGAAAAACTGTGGGTGGAGACAGATTTATTTTGCACAGAACAGGCCACAATGACTGACTGCTACTTCTGAACAGTGGCAAACCATCAATATTCAAAGAAATGTCTACTTCACAAATATTATTTACAACTAAGTGGGGATACATCTTCAAATGCTTTACAATTTGTTCTTTGCACCCAAGGTATATGTATTCCATGCCAGACTTTACCTGCAAGTCTACTCTGTCACAGGTACCAAGCAATGTTCTGGCTGTTTTGGGAAGCTCTGGATTTCCATTTTCTCTCAGAATTTTTAAGAGTGAATCAACGGCATTGTGTTTAATTTGAAACCCGCTGGTCCACTGAGCAAGACTGTCACTTAGAGTAAGACTAACAAAAGGCGAAGGTTCTTCACCACTGCTGTTTTCACCTGATGCCTGTTCATTTTGCTCACTCTCACTACCTGATGCCTGTTCATTTTGCTCACTCTCACTACCTGATGCCTGTTCATTTTGCTCACTCTCACTACCTGATGCCTGTTCAGTTTGCTCACTCTCACATGCCTGATGCACTGGGGACTGTCTGGTACATAATACTTTTTGTGAAGGTTGCATATCATCTACTGGCAATCTCTCTTTGTCTGTCTGCACAGCTTCATTTTTTTGTTGCAGTCTTTTAGCTCTTTTCCAGAGTGTGTTATATGACCTGTTTTTTTCTTCCATTTATGCAGTTAAAGGGGGAGGTGTGAAATAATAAAATCAGTCACTAAAAAAAAAAAAAAAAAAAGGTCATACCCAACAGTCCTTGGCAGACTCCATGAATGTTCTTGTTTATTTCTTTTTTAAATACTGGTCACTGTCAGAGAAAACGAAAAGGGAAAACAATTAGAAAATGTGATATGTTAATTTACAGATGAAGCGTTTAGCATTGAAATATAGGAAAACTCAAACTAAAACACTATTGTGATTTGCAAATACCCAAAAGTTAAAGGGATAAATAGAGTTCTGTCATTAAATACTCAGCCTCATGTCATCCCGCAAATGGGTTTAAGTGGGACAGACAGCAGTTTCATTATATTTATTTATATAATAATTTATAGAATTTGACAATAATCATAGATTGTAGTTTTAAATTAATTTTGGAAAGTGGAATTTGATGTTCTGTGCTTATGTTGTTCCAAACCCCTTAAGACTTTCATTCATCTTCAGAACACACAAATGAACTATCTTTAAATAATGCCAAATTCTATAAATAAATATAATGAAACTGCTGTCTGTCCCGCTTAAACCCATTTAAAAGATTGAGTGCAGAGTTGTTTCTAACTACTATCACGTGACCACGAGATCAAAGGTTGTCTCTTTTAACGGCTCTGCAACAATAGGCGCCAGTTACCATAGAAACTCGCGCCTAAAACTGCAACAAGCCAAAAATACAAATTGATATGCAATTTGAGCGAGAGAGAACCAGTGACAGATCATTGCTGATTTAATATTATTTAACTGAGTTTGTTAAGCAATTTTTGAGATTTAAATATTTCCCAATTCAAATTGTTGGTGCCAAAAATAGCTGCCTGTAGGAATTGAAAATTTGGCCTTATACATACACTGTATATTTAAAATTAGCAGAATTTATTACGATACTGATGATTGTTAAAACGCGTCATCAGTGTTTGTTTTCCCGCTCTGGCTAGAACCAATAATAACGGCTGCGCTGCGCATGTTCAGTGTTTTCTTATTATCAACTTTTTAAATTGTAGAATTATAATTTAAAGGACGATTAAATAAAATACAGACAAAATTAAAATGCGGGACACTGTTTATGACTTGCGGGACGCGGGACAAAGCTCCAAATTTCGGGACTGTCCCGCAAAATGCGGGACAGGTGGTCACCCTATACCTGATACAACTATAAAATAGCAAGGTGACCAGTAAAACTTCAGCAGACGACTAAAACTGGCTAATTTAAAGGAAAAAAAAAAATTACTTAAAGATGCTTCTTCAGGTTGGAGGTGGAGTCTTTGGATGCTGAAAGGGGTTGGTTGCTGGTAAGTAGAGGTTGCATTGCACAGTTATATTTCGTTCTCTTTCTTTCTTTAGTGTGAAATGCCGTTTAAATGTCCAAGATATAAACGCATTTTTGCCCTGGCTCTGTTTCGGGTCCATCTCTAACGTAGACTCACTGTATTCCGGACACTTTGCACAGTAAAAAGTCCCGTAAGGTAGCAATCCGCGGAAAGATAAACCTGATTGGCTCGTCTGTCTCTGGGGACATGCCTTCCACACGTTCCCAAGTTTGATTGACACATTTTTGGACTAATCATTTTGGAGAAATTTTGAAAAAACTCCCGGGAGACGCAGTGTCCGGATTACAGTGAGGACTCACGGTGTTCCGGACGTCTGAAAAATTTTACTCACTGTGTTTCGGACAGATAAGGAGGAGTCATTTCTAATATAAAACTCAAACATTTTAACAACTATAAGTTGGTAAAATAATGATATTAATATTCATATGTTGTATATTTATTGTTTATAAGCGTCTATACACTCTTTTAATCGACGATTGCTCATGTGAAGCACATGCGTCCATAAGATTATATTCTAACGTTAACGAGGTGTTTTAACGAGGGTGCAGTGATTCATATCGGACAAAGTGCCTCATTGAACGTGTATATCCCTTAAAAAAGTAAAAATTTTGCAAATTGTAACTCATAATTACTTTATAAGACAATAATAATGTTTTTTTGTGTCATTTTCTGGTGCGTGATCATGTTTTAAGAGCCGATGTATTCCCCCTCTTCATTTTGACCTGCCGGAAAACCCTCCCCCCGCCATTTTCGGAACAGTCATTGGTGTGCGTTAGAAACTCGCGTTGATTTCTTTGAAACGACTGGCTCTGGAAACATAGGGTTGGTCGGAATCGAAAGAGGATTAGGCAAAGATAACACTGATATACATAGATGCCGTGACCTGAAAGTGTTTATTTATATAATTTGCGGTAAAGGTCAAGTGTCCGGAATACCGTGATGTCCGGAATACAGTGAGTCTACGCTACCTCTAACTCCCGCCGCTGCTGCTCTTCCGACTCGATATGTGACTGATCACGCAAACCGCACATTTTTTCGTTTTCATATTGGGGCTTTTGGGAAATGCATGAAGTTGCCTTAATTTATTTTTAGATATTGAATAAACGTTATTTAGAGATTGTGAAACAGAGAAGTATCTCTTGTAATCCATTGATTTCAACAATGTAACTATTCTAAATACCAACTATTTAAATTGTAACTGTAACGGAATACAGTTAGGCTACTCATAATGTGTATTCTGAATACATAACTCCGGTTAGCCTACTCCAGTCCCAAACACTGAAAACATCAATGACATTTCAAAACACTATGATGTACCTTTCTATTCATGTTTGCTGATAAGAACGCTGAAAACACACACACACAACTTTACTTAAATGTAAACACACACACACACGTGTTTTCTTGAAAGTAAACAAATTTACTTAAAAGTAAACACACACACTCACACATGTTTTCTTGAAAGTGAAATGATTTCTATTAATCAAGTGATCAAATGTTGAGTATTGCCGCTTAATTTTCCATCTGTCTCATGGCTGGTCATTGCGTGTGATTCGACAACAACCCTCACTCTCTCCCCTCTAAAAACAGCTCAAAGACTATAAGTATAATTCAATGTACTTTATTTTTGACAAAACATCCCATGTTTCAGTCGTGACTGCACATTTTCGGTGGTGACAGTAAGGTTTTGGGATGTCCACATCACAATCATTGGCCAACAATCATTGATGATTCTGGTGGCTCTGGGGCTGAAGCGGGCTCTGGCTGTTCTGTGGCTGGAGAGGACTCCATGGCAGTGACAGCAGGCTGCTGGGGAATGACCTCCATGGACATTAGAGGGAGAGAGGGCTGTTCTGGGACGACCTCTCTGGGCATGACATGACTGGCAAGAATGACCTTTGTTGGCCCTGACAAGTAGTGCAGACAACTCTGGAATGGCCTCGGTGTCTGGGACAGGTAGAATTAATGGCTCTGGGATGATCATCTGGGCGACACCAAAGGGTGCAAGACACTCTAGAGTGGCCTCTGTGGACACGATAGGAAGAGTGAGTGGCTCAGGAATGTCCTTTGTGGCCATGACAGACAGAATGGGCGGCTCAGGACTGGCACTCTTGTCCATGACAGAATAAATTGGCTGCTCTGGGACAGCCACAGTGTTCATGACAGGGCTTATACTGCTCTGGGAGAACAGAGAGAACCTTCCTCCTCCGTTTGCAAGGTAGAGACAACAATGAAGGACTCTCTATTTTAAGAGATTCAGGCATCTCTGGGGGTGCTGCTGTAGACTCACACCGTGTCCTAACCAGACGCGAGACGTTTTTACACCATATATTGTAGAATTAAAACACTTTATACCCAAATGTCAACAAATGTACTTGATTATTTCAATATCATATTCTCAAGTTTTAATTTAGGGGTTAGGTTCAGGACAGCCACCTCCCAATTGAAAGTACCCAATAAATTATGATTTTATATAAGCTTACTGATATTTTAAATATTATTGCGGGTTTCAATAGATAATAGAAGGATGTTTATAAACATCCAATTCTGTAGAATGGCCCATAAATTAATATTTTGCAATAGCTGTGCCTGAAAGTTTCTGATAAAGTCAGCTGCCTTGCTACCCTATCAGACAATTACTTTGCAGGTAGTGTTTGCGTACAAAGAAAGCTGATTTCAGACAGGCTTTTAAGGTAACCGTCTAATGATCTGCAACAAAATAGAGAGAGCTTTTTTCAGATAACTAAGCTCATTTTTTATTTCTACAATACTAATTTCTCTCTAGAACTGAAATGAAAAAGTTAAAAAGTTGTTCAAAAACATTTACACACAAATTGACCACCATCCGCATTTTTTAGACGGCATTTTATTTTTTAGCTCTACTGTCACAGAATCGAACGCACAGGATTGTGGGATATCAAAGACAGTGAACGATACATCTATGCTGCCTTCAGAAATCCAGCAGGTGAAGGTATCTCAGTAGACAGGCTGTGATACAATTCGGATGTGCCTTCATGCCTTCCTTTTTTACTTTTACTTCAGCTTTCACACACAGCCATGTCAACTGGTCATAAGCAAAACAATTGTCACCTCACTTTCTGTCATAATGTTCCCAGTCAACACTCGTTACAGGACCGGACTCAGGTTTATGCTAGTTCAGGTATTTCTCAAGTCCCCTTAACCACTTTTCCACTTTTATTTTCCCCTTCGTTCACTTCAACATTTGGTTTAGCCTTCCTCCATCTGACACAGCGTTGGCAGAGCACTATCACCATGCCGGCTACCCAAGCCAGTACAATGCCTACTCCAAAGATGACAAAACCAATGGCCACAAAGAACAAGTAGTCCTGGTGACCCAGTCCTGGATGGCAATGTCTTCTCAGCCAAAGGCCCAACTCCGAGAGATGCTGCCCCCGTAAGAATGAAGGACCTTCACACACGGTCTGTCCCTCTTCTAGTCACATAAAACACAAGAAAAAAAGATTCAATTAACTCCATAAACATTTGTATTGTTGGTATATATTTAGCAACTTAATAAACATGACAGTCTTACATGATAACCACAGACACAAAATTGCACAAATACGAGTTTGTCAGAGGTAAAACAAATTCAGAAGTATGGCATTGTTGGGAGCACACTACTTCAAAGACTATAGAATAACACAAGACACGTCACTCGTATTGTTTTGAATGGGGAAAAGTGCAACGCTCAATATGGCGGATTAAGTCCCGCCTTCTAAATAAGAGCCAATCGCCGATTGATAAAGTCATTGCGTCACTCCAGCTGCCGTTAAACGTTCCGGTTCCTATAGAGTCGGTCAGATGCACGCTTCCACTGCACATTAGTTTGATCCAGCCTGAAAAATGTAATTTTCTGTGCGAGCGTGTAAAAACAAAATTGATGATACAGTTGTCAGATTTCATTGGTGATTTCAAATATGAAATTCAATCGTAAGCTTGGCGACAGTTTTGGAGAATTTGATGTTTCCCCATTCAAAGAGATGCACTTGCATGCCCGAGAGGCAATTCAAAGATGGCCACCGAGTGAAATGACTTGTCTTAAAGGGACTTTGACTACTATTATAGTATGCATACTATGCACAAAACAAGCATTTTCTTCATGTTTAAAACACCAAGATACATTTCCCAAAATATGCAGTGTATATCCAGAGCACACGCATAGAATACTGTCATGGTTTGGTCACTTCCATCTGGTCTATTCTTAGTTTTGTGACAGAGCCCTGATACTATGGTCTTGTCTTTGTGCGAGTGTGCGGCTTGGAGTGCGCTCTCTTTTCCACGTGCTTTGTTTCATCTGCGGAGCATGGTGCTCAGATCCCGGCACTCCTGTCTAGTTTGCCATGCGCACTTGTCTTGTGTAGTTTTTAGAGCGCCTGGTATGTTTTCATTTGCCAGGTGTTCTTGTGTCACGTATGTCTCCTGTCTACTCCTGTCTATTGTCTTAACTCCGCCCTTCTTATGAAAATCTGATTATTGGTTTATTTGCTCCACCTGTTCTTCCTCATTACCTTCTTAATTTGCTATCCTATTCTCTCTGTGTTTTCTGTCCTGTGCCAGTTCGTGGTCATACTCCATGTGTGTGCTATCCTGTTCCCAGCCTTGCCTTGTCCTGTGCCCAGCCTTGTGCTCAAGCCTTACTCTACCTACTGTGCTGTGCTTAATGAATAAAAACTATTCATTCATTCATTCATTCATTCATTCATTCATTCATTCATGCATATTATGAACATGTAGAAATGCACTGAATGAATATGCTTCTTTTTTTTTTTTGCTTGCAATTTGTAAATTGACCTGCAAGTAGAAAAATAGGGTTCATATGTGAAACAAAACTCACTATCAGTGGTTACAGGAAAAAAATACTAGACAAGGGACAATGGAAACATAAGGTCTTTATATATAGATACTAATGATTAACAAGAAACACATGTGAACAATCAAACAATTAACAAATGAGAACACAGGACACATGACTAGACAAACTAGACCAATTTAAATCAGTTAAATGATTGTTTGACTCCATAAACTAGGTCAGCTGGAACCGGGAACACATCCTATAACACCCAAATGTCCTCGTTACATCATCATAAGAAGAAGGTCATCTATGCTAATGCAGTCTTTCTGTTTATTCTGAGGTAGTCAGCCGGATCCAGGCCGTATCCAGATCAGATGGAGGACCTGCGCCTAGACACGACCACAACTCATGATGTAGTCAGCCGGATCCGAGCCGTATCCAGATCAGATGGAGGACCTGCGCCTGGACACGACCACAACGCATGATGTAGTCAGCCGGATCCAGATCAGATGGAGGACCTGCGCCTAGACACGACCACAACTCATGATGTAGTCAGCCGGATCCGAGCCGTATCCAGATCAGATGGAGGACCTGCGCCTGGACACGACCACAACGCATGATGTAGTCAGCCGGATCCAGATCAGATGGAGGACCTGCGCCTGGACACGACCACAACGCATGATGTAGTCAGCCGGATCCGGGCCGTATCCAGATCAGATGGAGGACCTGCGCCTAGACACGACCACAACGCATGATGTAGTCAGCCGGATCCGGGCCGTATCCAGATCAGATGGAGGACCTGCGCCTGGACACAACCACAACGCATGATGTAGTCAGCCGGATCCGGGTCCTAACCAGATCAGATAGAGGACCTGCGCCTGGACACGACCACAACCATGATGTAGTCAGCCGGATCCAGATCAGATAGAGGACCTGCGCCTAGACACGACCACAACTCATGATGTAGTCAGCCGGATCCGAGCCATATCCAGATCAGATGGAGGACCTGCGCCTGGACACGACCACAACGCATGATGTTGTCAGCCGGATCCGAGCCGTATCCAGATCAGATGGAGGACATGCGCCTGGACACGACCACAACGCATGATGTAGTCAGCCGGATCCGGGCCATATCCAGATCAGATGGAGGACCTGCGCCTAGATCACGACCACAACACATGATGTAGTCAGCCGGATCCGGGCCGTATCCAGATCAGATGGAGGACCTGCGCCTAGACACGACCACAACGCATGATGTAGTCAGCCGGATCCAGATCAGATGGAGGACCTGCGCCTGGACACGACCACAACGCATGATGTAGTCAGCCGGATCCGGGCCGTATCCAGATCAGATGGAGGACCTGCGCCTGGACAAAACCACAACGCATGATGGAGTCAGCCGGATCCGGGTCCAAACCAGATCAGATGGAGGACCTGCGCCTAGACACGACCACAACACATGATGTAGTCAGCCGGATCCGGGTCCTAACCAGATCATGGAGGACCTGCGCCTGCCCTGGACACGACCACAACTCATGATGTAGTCAGCCGGATCCAGATCAGATGGAGGACCTGCGCCTTTCTCCATTCTGCCACCTGATGGAGTTTTGGTTTGCTTAGTTTGGGACACTTAATATTCAACAAAATTATTGATCCGCCTGCATTGACACCATTATATGTTATAACACCATTATAACTAAACTGATCTGGACGATGACATCACGGTTTTCTCCAGAGCAGCTATATAAATGAACAAAATAAATAACTTTTTTACAACAACAATGAACCATCACTGAACTTACTTAAGTTGGACTATATGGCTATTTTCTTCTAGATCTGCTGTACAGCCGAAAAACCAACTTTGTTTCATTATTTTACAGTTATCACTGTAAAGCTGCTTTGAAACAATCTGTATTGAAAAGAAGTGAAGGAGTCACATGAGGGCAAGGGAATCACAAAACAAACCAGGAAACATGACCATGACTAAACTTCAGAATAAAAGACCTGAAAACAAGAACATGAACAGAACCAACGTTTCTGCTTCCAGTTTTTTCCTGATAATTTACAGGACAATCTTTTATAGTGGGTAGTGTGCAGTCTTCTGCCCTCGGTTGAGTGTGCGGCTACTCAGCCTATGCAGCGAGCTAAACATTTAGTAAGAGAAGGTGGTTCCAGGAATGACAGAACACATATTTCTTCTTAGTGCCTTTACTGAAGACCTCTCTCTTTTTGATTTGTTAGCTCGCTGCATAGGCTGAGTAGCCGCACACTCAACCGAGGGCAGAAGAGTAAAAAGATTATCTACCTATCAAGCACCCAAGATGTCTCAGCCTGAAAGTACACCGCCCATGTCCCAGATGGTGGCCCGGTCGGCGTGCTACTCACGTTCTTCACGCCGTTCGTCCACCAGCCAAGCTGCAGCACGAGCCCGAGCAGACGCAGAAGCTGCCCGCACCAGAGCACAGTATGCCAAACGCCAGATCGACATGGAGGTTGAGAAGGCGCGCATTGAGGCGACGCTAAACGCTCTGAAGAATGAGGGTGAGGTTGAAGCAGCGGTTGCTGCAGCTCGTGTCCTGGAAGCGGCAGCTGACGAGGAGCATCACAGAACAAATGGTCAGTCATAACGACTCTCACCATCTACAACAGAGCCAAACACCAGTCGCTTCCTCTCCAGGTGAACTCCTCACTGATTTTGTAGACCGGGAACCACTGAGATTCCCTCCTACACACATGAAAATGGACATTTCACCTCAGCCTAGACCTTCAGTGACTCCGCAGACTGAATTATCGGATCTAGCAGCCTACCTAGCACGCCGTGATCTGCTGACAGCGGGATTCAAGGTTTTCGACAACCATCCTGAGTCCTACTTGTCCTGGAAGTCCATCTTCTGCAACGCCATAGAAGGTCTCAACCTCAAGCCCAGCGAAGAGCTTGACCTTCTAACCAAGTGGCTCCACGGGGAGTCACTTCAACATGCTCTGAGGATCAGGGCGGTCCATGTGAACAACCCTCAAGCAGGCCTCCAACGTTTGTGGCAGCGTCTAGACAAGAGTTATGGCTCTCCGGAGGTAGTCGAAGAGTACCCACAGTAAACTCCTTTAAGACAAACATTCTTAACAACGGCCGCCCTGCCTTCCTCAGCCCCTGTGAAAACAAAATCTATATCAAAGACAAATACACAGAAAGCTGTCATACACTTGATAAGACACAAGTTGAATTGGGTAGACACATTTTCCGGCAAACAGCAGATGATGACAAAGTGGCACTTTCAGCAGAAGATGCTTTGTTCTTGGACATTATGCACAAAAACTTTGCAAAAGATGATGCGAATAATTGGATAGTTCCACTCCCATTCCGCACCCCCAGACAGCGTTTGCCCAACAACAGGGACCAGGCCCTCAGTCGTTTAATGTCGCTCCGCAAAACGCTGAAAAGGAAACCTGAAATGAGGGAGCATTATGTTGAGTTTTTGGACAAAATCTTCAGTAAGGGCCACGCCGAACCAGCTCCTGCTCTTACTCCAGACCAAGAATGCTGGTATCTTCCTAGTTTTGAAGTTTACCACCATCAAAAGCCAGGAAAAATCAGGGTAGTCTTTGATTCGAGTGCTCAATGCAGCAATGTTTCTCTCAATGACGTGCTACTAAAAGGGCCAGATCTCAATAACACTCTTGTGGGAGTTCTGATGCGGTTCAGGTCTGACCCATACGCAGTCATGGCGGACGTGGAGCAAATGTTTCACAACTTTCTGGTCAGAGAGGACCACCGCAACTACCTTCGCTTCTTGTGGTTCAAAAACAATGATCTGGATGGAGAAGTGCAGGAATTCAGGATGAGAGTACACGTATTTGGGAACTGCCCCTCCCCATCAGTGGCCATCTATGGACTGAAACGGTCAGCGTTGGAGGGAGAAAGGGAATACGGCAGTGATGCAAGAGAGTTCATTGAACGTCACTTTTACGTAAATGATGGACTGAAATCGTTCTCTTCCACAGGTGAGGCCATTGACATTCTCTGTAGAGCTCAGAAGATGCTGGCTCAGTGTAACATACGCCTGCACAAAATCTCGCCCAACTGTCCTATCATCACAAGTGCTTTTCCAAGTGAGGACCTTGCAATGGACATGCAGGGCCTTGACCTCGGGCAGACTACCCCACCCATGCAGCGCAGCTTAGGCTTGGGCTGGGACCTAACCACAGACCTGTTCAAGTTTCAGGTAACAGTCAATGAAAAGCCCTTCACTAAACGGGGAGTGCTGTCAGTCATTAATAGTGTGTTCGACCCGCTTGGCTTTGCTGTCCCAGTCATTGTAGAAGGCAGGGCCATACTGAGAGACATTTCCACTGATGTTTGTGAATGGGACACCGAACTGCCTAAAGACAAATTACAACGGTGGCAACAATGGAAAGACTCCCTCAAATATCTACGACAACTTGAAGTTCCCAGAATGTACACCTCAATACCACTATCTGCAGCTCTAACTAAGGAGATCCATGTTTTTTGTGATGCATCCACTAAGGCAGTGGGCGCTGTTGCTTACTTCAAACTCACAGATAGAGATGGACAAAGTGAAGTGGGTTTCCTTCTCGGCAAAGCACGGCTTTCCCCAAAACCAGACATCACCATACCCAGACTTGAACTTTGCGCAGCAGTCCTGGCTGTTGAGGTGGCCGAGGTAGTCCTGGAGGAGCTAGATATCGCAGTCGAACCGGTAAACTTCTACACAGACTCCAAAGTAGTGCTCGGCTACATCTTTAACAAAAAGAGACGCTTTCATGTTTATGTGCACAACAGAGAGGAACGTATTAAGTGCTTCACACAAGCTCACCAGTGGCATTATGTGCCCACTCATTTAAATCCTGCTGATCATGCCACCCGAGCACTACCCGCTGAGCAGCTCTCTAACTCCACATGGATCACTGGACCCGCTTTCCTTTCCAATTCAGGGAAAAGTCAAGCATAAGCAGAGTTGTTTGATCTTGTGGACCCAGAGACTGACAATGAACTGCGACCTGAGGTCACTACTTGTGCCACTTCTCTCTCAAAGAATAGACTCAGTAGTGTCAGATTTGAAAGGTTTTCGAGTTGGAAGATACTGCTTAAAGCTATATCCAAACTCCAACACATTGCCCAGTCATTTAAGCCGAACACAGAGAGCTCCTGTCATGGCTGGCACAGCTGTAATGAACATTTGACTGAAAAACAGCTCAACCAAGCCAAGAACATTATCATTCACACTGTTCAAAGAGAAGTTTACGCAGAGGACATAAGACAAGTTGAAAAAGGTGTGCCCCTTAAAAACTCAAGCCCACTTAGCAAACTGAGCCCTATTGTCGACACTAATGGAATCCTCAGAGTGGGTGGAAGACTAAAACGTGCACAGTTGACATCGGACGAAACAAATCCCATACTTATCCCTGGAAAGCACCACCTTGCCCAGCTCATTATAGAACACTTCCATGGGAAAGTATGCCACCAGGGCAGGCATTTTAATGAAGGGGCAGTCAGGACTGCAGGTTTTTGGATTGTGGGAGGTAAAAGAACAATAAGCAGAGTGATATTCAACTGTGTCACATGCCGCACACTAAGGGGCAGACAACAGGAACAGATCATGGCGGAGCTACCAGAGGACAGGCTGTCCACGGACCCTCCTTTCACACATGTAGGCCTTGATGTGTTCGGCCCCTGGCCTGTCATAGTCAGAAAAACACGTGGTGGGCAATCGGATGCTAAGCGATGGGCAGTCATATTTACATGTATGAGCACACGCGCCATTCACATTGAGATTGTAGAATCGATGGACACGTCGTCGTTCATAAATGCCTTGCGTCGTTTCTTCGCCATCAGGGGTGCAGTCAAACTTCTAAGATCCGATTGTGGGACAAATTTTGTGGGCGCCTGCAAAGAACTGCAAATGGACAAACAGGGCTGTCACAACAGCAAACTTCACAGCTTTCTCAAAGACTCTGGCTGCAAATGGCATTTTAATCCCCCACATGCATCTCATATGGGTGGCTCCTGGGAGCGCATGATTGGGGTCACACACAAAATCCTCGATGCAATGCTCCTAGAGCATAGAAATGCAAAACTTACTCACGAGATCTTAGTGACATTAATGGCTGAAGTCACTGCAATAGTAAATGCTCGTCCGCTCACAGCAGTTTCTACAGATCCAGAAAACCCAACCATTCTTACCCCTGCCATGCTACTTACACAAAAAGTTGCGACTCCACCTGTCCCACCAGGTCAGTTTGAAAGCAGGGATCTTTTCAGAGCGCAATGGAGGCGCGTACAATACCTCGCCAATGTTTTCTGGAGACGATGGCAAAGGGAATACATCTCAGGACTTCAGAACCGCCGCAAATGGAAAACAGTAAAACCAAATCTACAAACAGGAGATGTTGTTTTGCTAAAGGAGGCACTTGAACATAGGAACAACTGGCCACTTGGACTCATCTCCAAAATCTTCCCAAGCGAGGATGGACTTGTCAGGAAAATAGAGGTGAAGATTTTCCACAAGGGTGAACTCAGATGCTACATAAGACCTATAAGTGAGGTTGTGTTATTGGTATCTAAGGACAGTACTTAGAATCATGGTACTTTATCTGTATTTACATGCTAGTTATGGATGACATTCTACAGATGTCAGACGGGGAGTATTCTGTCTCTCTATGTTCAAAAGTATTTGTATTAGTTCGCTGGTGCATTTCTTTATTTTCCCACTAGGGGTCAGTATCTCTGTTAGTGTTTTTGGTTACACGCGTGTGAGGAAATGTCCGGAGGTGTTGACATTCTACACTCCTCTCAGACCCCTTATATCTTTGGGAAGCTTTGACATGCCATAATCTTTTTACTCTTCTGCTACTCAGCCTATGCAGCGAGCTAAACAAATCAAAAAGAGAGAGGTCTTCGGTAAAGGCACTAAGAAGAAATATGTGTTCTGTCATTCCTGGAACCACCTTCTCTTACTGAATGTTTAGCTCGCTGCATAGGCTGAGTAGCCGCACACTCAACCGAGGGCAGAAGATGCAGGAATCGAAGTAGGAGAGGATCAGAGCTCACCTGGGGTGCTTCTCATTTCTAATTTGTGCATCCTTGTTTCCTTTCCTCAACTCTCAGCCCCACCACCCGTAGGATTTGAGTGAAGGATGAAAGAAAAGAAAATGAGGATGGAGGAATCGAAAGAAAGCTTATGTGTAGCCTACTAATAACCCTGATCACTCGAGCATCACTTCAAAGCACTCATCAGCTGCGCTCAAAGGATCTACCCTTATGGTTTTAAGTTGGTTATTATTAAGTTATTATTAAGTGCATAAAATGATTAAGTCCGTCAGGTTTTTCGACAATAAAGACTTTCGCATACACCTGTGCATCCTTGCTCATATCTCCTCAGGAATCTTCCTCACTCCTCCTACCTTGCTTCCTCGGGGTGCAATTACAGAATTAAGATGTTCTTCAAGATGGCTAACTTTGATCGGTTTCTGGGTCACAGGCATCTATTTGAGTATTGAGAAGCACCCTTAGCAGCGTTCACTGTTCCCTTCTCCCTAAATTGTTATATTTGAAAGCACTAAACTTGGTGATAAATATCTGCTGCGATGTTAAATGGTTGGGCACAGGTTTGGTGGTATGGGTAGGTTTAAGGTTGGGTTAAAAGATAAGGGAAGAGTCAGTAGTGTAATTACATGCAGGTATTTTAAAATACAAGTCAGTTCCATGCACTATACATGAGGTTTAATGTCTTCCTTTAAGGTTAACTTCATGAGTAGCACTGGAAATGAGCATTGCTGATTTTGGTGTAAATTAAAGCAGTGCCTTTTGGCATCCTTTCATACATGGATATTTCGTTACCGTACACACTGACACACTGAATAATTCAAACCCATGGTTGGCCTCTGCTCTGGCTGAGTCATTTAGTCTTTGTACTTATGCTTTTGTAAGGAGACACGTCTTCTTCTGCTCCAATTCTCTCTTTATTTCATCTTCATTATACCTTCATTGTAAAATAATAGTGATTTCCCTCCTTAACAAACATCACTAATAAATGAGGAATATGAGGAAAGAAATGCATGAGGAATATAATGTACCTCCTTACAGTAATCTCAACATTTTCCACTGTCTCCATCCTTGCAATTACTTTCTCCCTAGTTATGGGGACTGAATACCCACAACCCATCTGGCGTGCAGTACTTGTATGGTCTGTCTCTTCCTTTATCTTTCTCTCATCCAATACCCTTTGTACTCGCGCCATATTTTCTTATCCTCACTTATGTCTTCAAAGCTTTTCACTTTCATTGAAATAAATATTCAAATAGTTGATATGCTTATGTAACGATCCCTTTAAGATAAAAAGCTCAATATTGACTCTTGAGCCAATGTGCATTGACAGCTGTATATGTATAATAATGTTACCTATGCCTGGTAGGCGCACCCCACGCTTTGTGTTACAATGGCCCCTACGAATAAGCCCCTACAAAGCCAGTAAACGGTAAAAAATAGGCCAGCATATACGGGGCTAGAGAAGCTTACAGCAGAGGGAGAGATTTTGTTCGCGTTTGATCTTGCATTTCTATGTGAATAGTTGCATGTTCATTTGTAGAGAAAAATAATTAGCAGTACTTGAGGGAATACATCTGTGCCAATTAAAAGCAGGAGATGTCTCTGTGTAATTCCTCACGCTATGAGTGTTTGTGTATCAGTGTTCAGTGTGGCTTTGTACCCTGGAGGCCCTTAGCCTACACATAACTGGATATAACTGGACTCTATGAACATTCCAAAAAGATATATATATATATAAAAGAAATATATATATATATGCAAGCATGTCTAAATATATGTCTATCTCTATGTCTCTATCTAGTCATCCATCCATCCTCTAAGCATCACATTCTTGCGTATCACTCAGATGGCCTTTACAAATCCATTGCCAGCTGTTAGACTATTTTCCCCTCTTTATCAAGCCCTGAAGACAGAATAGGACTGGTGATGCATTCATTGTTAGCAGTGTGCTACTGTGCCCTAAATCTAAAATAGTGTACAATAACAAGCAAGACTTTACAAACATTAACAAATAGCAGATTAGTACATCATGGCTTACATTCATTAAAGCTGCAGTCCGTAGTTTTTCCTCTTTGTCGCCATCTCTGGTCGAAATCTGCAATTGCAGTTATTCGCGAAATTATCAACTTTACGTGGGTTGTGCCTCGGCACGGCACGGATGAATCCAATGTTTGAGGAGAATGTGCGGCTGTCAGTCGCCGTGCCGGTGTGGATCCTGGCATTCGCAATCACAGATTATACTTTTTGGATGTATGACCAACATAATCATTTTCACCGGAAAATGTCATCTGAACAACAACACTGTTCTAAACAAATAAGGGGAAAAATCATTGCAGTAAATCGCGCTGATTTAACGATCATATCACGTCAAACCGTGCAAATTATACTTTGTTCTCAAATTGTTAATGTTAACAACACGCATGGGCCGGTTGCAGTCTTTTTTTTTTCTGTAGCCACTCCGAAGTCCGAAGTCTTTTGCCTTTTACACCAGGTGAATCTCCAGTCGACACTGGTGATTGTCGTTTGAACCTTTCTGGATCCGCCATCAAATTAATACGTTTAATTATATCAAGTGTTGTGAGAAAAGGCTATACATCTCCACCTCCAACATCCTCACAGGCAACATAGCCTATACTAGCCGAGAGTCGTCTTTATGTGTACAGATGTGACGTAATGACGTAAAGACATTTCCTGCAGAAATCCACCAGAACCACTGGAATTAAAAACATTATTACAAGCTTACCAGTTTGAATTGAGCTACGGCAAGTAGATAGTTTTGAACACTGTCTGGATATGTACTTGCTCAAAAAATTATTTTGGATAATTTTTAACCCAAAAAAGTTTCGGACTGCAGCTTTAAAAGTTACTAAGTAATGCAATGTTATTTTTTTTTGGTGTAACGCAATATTAATTTTAAAAGTAACTTTCTGCAACACTGTCTGTAAATCAGTTTTTAAGAAATTGCTGGATTAAAAGTCAGCATTTAATTTTAAATCAAGTGCCCAAACTATAAAATCTGCCAAGTGGGCATATATCTCAAATACAGCAGATTAATCAGCCTGGATGATTTATCCGTCTATAACTACAGCTACATATAATACATTTGAATGTAGGAGACTGAGGAGTGTTTTAACAGGCGATGAGTTTTAACATCCAGTGTCATAAATGAACTACAGGGCTGACATGACCAGTGCTTTCCTGGGTGACAGTATTATAAATCTGTGTGTGACACACACACACACACACACACACACACACAATGCATAATCAGAGTTATAGATGCTAAAACAAAACCAAGTTCAAGCACTGCCCATCTCCCTGAATAAATCTTTTTTATTTATTTTTATATTATGTTGTTATAGTGCAACTATATTATAACTATATTAAATATATATAATAGTGTTATATATGCATCAGCATTCTAGAGCAACACTATTAAATAAAGGGTAACACTTTACAATAAGGTTCATTAGTTAACACTGGTTAACTACATTAGTTAGTTGCACTTATACAGCATTTATTAATCTTTTTTAATGTTAATTTCAACATTTACTAATACTTTATTAAAATCTTGTTAACATTAGTTAATGCACGGTGAACTAACATCAACAAACAGCTGCATTTTTACAAAAGATTAACAAATACAGAAACAAATGTATTGCTCATGGTTAGTTCATGTAGTTAATATATTAACTAATGTTAACTAATGACCCTTATTTAAAGTGTTACCAAAAAAAATTACCCAATGTGCCTAAACAGGCAAAACGACAAACCCTAGACCCAAACTGTAACCTAAGTCTATAGCCTACCTTGAAATGTATCGGTGTCCATGTGCATCCATAAGCAGAGCTCCTCCGTGTCGCAGGCGCACAGCCACGGGTTCCCGCTCAGCCCGAGAGACCTGAGCCCGCCGAGTGCCATGAGGGAGCTCACGTTGAGTCTGCTCAGGTTGTTCCTGCTGATGTCCAGCACCTGAAGAGCACTGGCGTGCGAGAAAGCCTGAGGGTGAAATTCTGACAGCCTGGGGTTATCCGTCAGTCTCAACATCACCAGGCTCTCCAGCGCTCTGAAGGTCTGCTCCTCAATCTTACCCAAGGAATTGAAGGACAGGTCCAGATATGCCAACTTCCTCAGGTTTCCAAACGTGGATTCAGATATGTGTGTGAGAGAGTTATTGCTGAAGTCCAGATACATCAGGTCTGACAGAAAATTGAGCTCGAGCGCGGGTAAATCAGAGATTCGGTTGTTGGACAGGATGAGCTGGCGGGTGGTCAGCGGGAGTCCTGTTGGGAATCTGCTGAGGTCTTGTTCAGCGCACTGGACAACATGCTGGTCATCACACACACAGCGCTCTGGGCAGCCAGAAGGGATCGAGGACACCACGTGCACTAAAAGCACAAGCAATATCTTTGTTCCGATACACATGCTGTGGCTGCGAGCTTCATGAAGCCTTCACAGGTTATGGATACGCCACAGAGAACCTCCACAGAGAAAACAAGACCACTAATGTCTCCCTAGTGTATGTGAGTGAGTGAGAGAGTGAGTGAGTGAGAAAGCGAGTGAGAGAGAAAGAGAGTGAGAGCTCTGTGGCTGCGCTTCTTCCTTTCATCGCTGTAGGACAGTTGTATTCCTGATGTGTCTGTATGTAATTATGGGAAGATGACGAAAAGGAATTAAAAACAGTTTAATACGCATGTGTCAGGAGTTCTAAGACAAGTAATAATTTGAGGAGTTTTGTCACGTTTTTGGGTTTATTTAGTCGTTTAGAGGTTGTTTTTGTCCTGCTTTTCTGTTCAGTGTATGTTTGAGTTAATTCTATTTCATGCCTTTTTTCTCTTTATGTTGCGGCGAAACATAACATGGATATATTTTTATGAGATTCATCTAACAATACTTTTTAGGAAATAATAATACAACTGTAAAAATTTCCTCTGCAAATTTTCTTAAACTTTACAGTTTTTTTATTGTGTAACGATGAGGCATTCAGGCATGGGAAGCAGAGCCACGTGCAGTGAGATTTATTAAAATAATCTACAAGGTTAATGAAAACAAGGTAACTGGAGCAAACAATGATAAATGGGACAGGAGATAACTAGATAATAAAAAGTATGTAAATACAATGACTGACAACCAAACTAATGACAAGCAGGGCTATAAATGCTGATTAGAACTAATTACTTGTAAACTGATACTGAGTTAATATGGAAACTGATAAGTAGATGGTTGTGGTCAAATGAGTGTCCATGGCAGCAAACAAGGGAACAGAGCAGCCTGGAAACATGAAGTGAACAAAGCAACAATGGAAATACAGAACTTCAAGATAAAAGTCCATAGGGCTTGCACAGACTAGTCGAGTTGTCTAGAGATCGACTACTTCAACCACTAGTTGGCGCTGTCGGTGTTCTCATCTCAACTTTTAAATAAAGTTATTTCAAAAGCCTACATTTGAAATAACAAACTTGAGCGCGCAAAAGACGCGATATGTGAACGGCCCCTAAAAGTGGACATTGCGTCTGAAATGAGAGGCAAGAACGGCTATTTATTTGGCTTTACTCTGTTACATGAATTTTTTTATATGTAATGTCATAATTGTCAAGCATAGCGTTAGTTCTGGCAGGTCACGTTAGTCAAGCTTGCATCAGCTGACTCTCAGCTGATCCACGTCTACCTATAGGAATACGACGAATACGACGCCAGTATTATCACTAGCTATCGCGTTTCTCAGGAGCTCATTACCCTCCTCCACCCCCAGTCAGGATTTGGCATTCTGATTCCCCTTGAATCAGAATAAATCCTCGAAATATGTTGTACTTTAAAATCTTGAATCAATGATATCTGCATACATTAATGTTGGTTCTGTTCTGTTTACCCCAAGGGGGGTTATTGCTGCTCTCCCTGCTCTTATCCATGCTAGGCTTGCATGGATGCGCAGGGAGTTCTCGCCCAGAACAGAACGATACCGCCACTCCAAACTATATGCTAATTGTCAATCGTATTTGACGATAGTGGTCCTGACAGAAATAATGTTTTGAGAGTTTTCTTATGTAATTGTTGCATTAGGCTATACATTAGTAAACATTTATTCATAAGAACTGTTGCATGTCAGGAGAGTGGAGGAGCGAAGACAAATCAGGGGGAGGGATGGAGGGCCAGGTCCATGGAGTGGAGGAAGGACTGGAGACAGAGCTATTGCTGGTAACCAGGATGGCGCAGGCTGGATAGAAGACCCCTCAGCAGAGCTTGAGACCACCAATGTAGATCATTGTGATACATTATCTGTACAGAAGTACAAAATGATTTGTGTATTTTAACATGTTACTCTAAAAGTGTTGGGCTCTTTAAGAACGTCCTTCCTCCCTCGGTGCGCATGTACTAAGAACACACACGTGAGCGGTTTCATACTTGATATGCTGTGTTGGCAACAAGAGCTCTGTTAATAAAATAATAGCATTGCGTTCACATGTGGCAGTCGCTGTGTAATTTATGTGACGTACAACAACCACAGCTGAGTTGACGGGACTACAGACCGGTGCAGAAGACCACAGCAGAGTGAATGGAGCTGAAGACTTCCTGGGTAGAGCAGACTGAGTTGGTGACCATCTCAACAGAGCAGAGGCAGGGCAGGCAGGACCCACAAGGATGGTACCTGAGGAAATAACAGAACACTCAAAGAGTTGGAGTTCACTGTAACAGGACTGGCAGGGCGTTCGGAAACGACATCCAGAGTCATAGTAGGACTGGCAGGGCATTCAGTAACAACATCCACTGTCGTAGCAGGACTGGCAGGATACTCAGAAACAACATCCACAGTCGTAACAGGACTGGCAAGGCTTGACCGTCATAACAGGACTGGAGTCAACACAGGACTGTGTTCAGGGGTTGGAGCGGGTTCTTGACTAAACACTGGAGCGAACTCATAGACTGGAGTGGGCTCTGAAGCGGATTTATGGACTGGAGAGGGCTCTGGAGCTGATTCATGGACTTGAGCGGGCTATGGAGTTGACTTATGTATTGGAGCAGGCTCTGGAGCTGACTCATGGACTGAAGCGGGCTCTGGAGCTGACTCATGGTCTGGAGAGGGCTCTGGAGTTGACTCATGGACTGGAGCAGGCTCTGGAGTTGACTCATGGACTAAAGCGGGCTCTTGAGCGGATTCATGGACTGGAGTGGGCTCTGGAGTGGACTCTTGGGCTGGAGAGGGCTCTAGAGCGGATTCATGGACTGGAGCAGGCTCTGAAGCTGACTAATAAACTGGAGTGGACTTTGGAGCTGACTCTTGGATTGGACTGGTCTCTAGAGTGGATCAATGGACTGGAGTCGGCTCTGAAGTTGACTCATGGACTGGAGCGGGCTTTGGAGCGGATTCTTTGACTGGAGTGGGCTCTGGAGTTGACTCATGTACTGGAGCGGGCTCTGGAGCGGATTATTCGACTGGAGTGGGCTCTGGAGTTGACTCATGTACTGGAGATGGCTCTGGAGTTGACTCATGTACTGGAGTAGGCTCTGGAGTTTACTCATGTACTGGAGAGGGCTTTGGTGTTGACTCATGGACTGTAGTGGGCTCTGGAGTTGACTCATGGACTAGAGGGGGCTCTGGAGTGGACTCTGGAGTTGACTCATGGACTGGAGCGGGCTCTGGAGCATATTCTTCGACTGGAGTGGGCTCTGGACTTTACTCATGTACTGGAGTGGGCTCTGGAGTTGATTAATGTACTGGAGAGGGCTCTGGAGTTGACTCATGTACTGGAGTGGGCTCTGGAGCGGATCTTGGGCTGGAGAGGGCTCTAGAGCGGATTCATGGACTGGAGCAGGCTCTGAAGTTGACTCAATTTCAATTTCAATCATTTATTGCCATGTCAACAAGTTGATAGGAATTTGTCTTGGTACAACTCTCAGACAAAAATAGCCTAAAGACAGACAACACAAGTACAAAAAAATAAAATAACAACAATAACAACAATACCCAGCAAACAGTTAAACAGTAGACCAAACCCTGCAGACATTAAAGAGACAATACAAAGAAGAAAGTGCTAAGAAAGTGCAGTCAGTGCAAATTCAGATGTCTGATAGCCAGAGGGTAAGTGCTGTCTCTGAAACGTGATGTGGAAGTCTTAATGCTCCTATATCTTCTTCCTGATGGGAGGAGATTAAAGAGATGGTGAGCAGGGTGAGAGTGGTCCGCTATGATGTTTTTAGCCTTTTCTTATTATTCTGGTGGAGAAAAGTGAAGAAAGTGAAGGGAGGCTACAGCCTATGATTTTTGATGCTCTGTGTATTACTCTTTCCATCCTAGTTTTGTCCTGAGTGGTTGTGTGACCGAACCAGACAAGCATGGAAAAAGTGAGAACGCTTTCAATAGTTGACCTATAGAAGTGGGTCATGGCAACTCGGCTGACTCTGAACTTTTTGAGCTGCCGCAGAAAATGGAGTCGCTGGTGAGCTTTACTGATCTTAATATTGGTGTTGAGCTCCCATGATAAGGATTCCTGGATTGTGGTCCCAAGGAACTGGAAGGAAGTGACCCTCTCCACCTCCACCCCATTAATGGAGTGCGTAGGGAGGGGACTAGGGGTCCTTCTAAAATCTACTACCAGTTCCTTGGTTTTTGTGATGTTAAGTGTCAAGTTAAAGCTTTCGCACCATTTTACTAGCCCCTCCACCTCTCTGCGGTAGTCAGACTCATCCCCATTGCCAATAAGACCAACTACAGAGGTATCGTCTGCAAACTTAAACAACAAAACTGAACTGGTGTGTGATTGACAGAAATGTGTGTATAGAGAGTACAGAAGTGGGGAAAGGACGCAGCCCTGAGGGGCTCCAGTGTTCAAGAACTTCGACTGTGAAACGTAATCACCCATTTTGACCACCTGCTTCCTATCGCATAGAAAGTTGAAAATCCATTTGCAAAGTGATGTTCTAACACCTAGCTCCTGTAGAGTGTTAATCAGCTTTACAGGAACGATGGTGTTGAACGCAGAGCTAAAGTCCACAAAGAGGACACGTACATATACGTAGACTTTAACTCCAGGTGTTGAAGAATAGAATGCAAACAGAGTGAAACAGCATCATCAACACTCCTATTTGCTCTATAAGCAAATTGGTGGGGGTCCAGTGAAATACTGGACAGGTGTTTACATATCAACCGCTCAAACACTTTCATAATGACCGAAGTTAGAGCCACAGGCCTATAATCATTAAGACACGATATTCTATTTTTCTTTGGAACTGGAATGATTACAGCAGATTTAAAACAATCAGGCACAATACCAAGTTGGAGAGACCAGTTAAAGATAAAAGTGAGGACAGATGTTAATTGATCAGCACAGTGTCTTAAAGTGGCAGACATTACGCCGTCCGGCCCCGCCGCCTTCCTGATGTTCTGCTGACGGAGCAAGATTCTTACATCATGCTCAGAGATAGTGGGTGGAAGGTCACCCTACTCTCTGTAGCATGGGGGGGGGGGCAGGTGATTTCCACTGTCAAAACGACAGTAGAAGTCATTAAGCCTCTCAGGAAGAGAGGGGTCACTAACTGGAGCATGGTGTTTGATCTTAGAGTCAGTAATGTCCTGCAGCCCACGCCAGACACCTTTGATGTCATTTGCATGTAGTTTATTTTCAAGTTTAGCTTTATGGAAGCCTTGGATTTCAACACAGCTCGCTGAAATTCGTATTTCAGTAATTTATATTGTACCATATCACCACTCTTATAAGCAGCCTGTTTTTTCTTACATAGCACTCTCACTTCATTATTGAACCAGGGCTTACTATTATTAAAGACATAAACAGCTCTTAAAGGAATACAAACACTCTCACAGAATTGAATGTGACAGTATCAGTAAAGATGTTAATGTCCTGACCATCAGACCAAAAGTTACTCCATACGGTGGAGTCTAAGCAGTCTTGTAATGTGTCTATGGCTTGTGGGGAACATTTCCTAAAAAGTTTGACAGTTGGTTTCGCCTTTTTAAGTTCCTGGCGATATTTTGGTATGAGAAAAATGGTGTTGTGGTCAGACTCACCCAAAAAGGGGCCCTGGCCACAGCATGATAAGCCTCAGGAATAGGAGAGTAGCATTGATCCAGTGTTTTATCCTTCCTGGTAGCGATCTGGATTTGGGGTTTGTATCTGGGAAGTGCCTTCGTCAAGGAGACATGGTTGAAATCTCCCAGCACAAACATGGCAGCGTCGGGATTGTTGTTTTCTACCTCCGTGATATTATACACAAGTTGCTGCAGAGCAGCCGAAGCCGAGGCGTCCGGGGGAATATAAATAACCATCAGGACAACAGAAGAAAACTCTCGAGGCAAGTAGAAGGGCTTACACATCACAGTGAGAGACTCCAACTCTGGAGAGCAGGTTTGTGACAAGTTTTTACAGTCCGAACACCAGTTGCTATTGATGTAGCAGCCAACCCCGCCTCCACGTAGTTTTTGTGAGCACGCAGTGCGGTCTGCACGGTGTAGAGAAAAGCCGGCTAGTTGTAACATGGAGTCTGGGAAACTCTCAGCCAACCAGGTCTCAGACAGGCAGATAGCGGCGGCGTCCCTGAAGTCTCTTTGTGTACGAATGAGCATAGAAAGTTCGTCCATTTTGTTTGCCAGGGAGCGGACATTGGAAAGAATCAGGCTTGGTAGAGCAGGGCGGTAGGTGCGACGCCTAAGCCGGACAAGAGCGCCACCCCTCACTCCCCGCTTCCGCGTCTTCCAGCATTGTTTAAGCCGCTCCTTGTGTGGTTGGAAATCCGGCGATAAATCGGGCAAAAAAAACGGGCATGCTGTCCCGAATGTGAAGTAATGCAGATCTGTCATGCTGAATAATACCAAGGCTGGGTTCTAGGAACATGCAGGACAACACCAAACAAACAAACTAAACAGAGAGTAGTACCGAGTCGCCATTGAGCGGCGCTATTTTGGTGCAGAAATATTCTGCTCATAGACTGGAGTAGACTTTGGAGCTGACTCTTGGCCTAGAGTGGGCTCTGGAGTGGATTCATGGCCTGGACCGGGTTCTGGAGCGGATTCATGGACTGGCGAGGGCTCTGGAGTTGACTCATGTACTGGAGCGGGCTCTGGAGCGGATTCTTCAACTGCACTGGGCTCTGGAGTTGACTCATGGACTGGAGCGGATACTTCGACTGGAGTGGGCTCTGGAGTTGAGTCATGGACTTGAGCGGGCTCTGGAGCGGATTCTTCGACTGGAGTGGGCTCTGGAGTTGACTCATGTACTGGAGAGGGCTCTGGAGTTGACTCATGTACTGGAGTGGGCTCTGGAGTTGACTCATGTACTGGAGTGGGCTCTGGAGTGGACTCTTGGGCTGGAGAGGGCTCTAGAGCTGATTCATGGACTGGAGCAGGCTCTGAAGTGGACTCATAGACTGGAGTGGACTTTGGAGCTGACTCTTGGCCTGGAGTAGGCTCTGGAGTGGATTCATGGACTGGAGTCGGCTCTGGATTGGGCTCTTGGGCTGGACCTGGCTCTGAAGCAGATTCATGGACTGGAGAGGGCTCTCGAGTTGACTCATGTACTGGAACAAGTTCTGGAGATGGTACCGCTGCCTCGATGAGAGCCGAGTCAGTGTGTGTGTGTAGCCCAAACATACAAAATGGACACTGCCATAACAGGGAGCACTGAAGATAGAGGAACAGCCTCTGAGACTGACAGCACTGCAGGTAACAGGCTTGAGGGTTCAGGCCTTGGGATGTCTAGCCTGGGAAAACCCAGACCACTCTCAGTTGTAACTGAGTAAGGGTCTGGCAAAGCTCCATAGACAATTCATTTCCACAGGGGCGTCACCAACGGACGTCGGATAGATCTAAAACCAATCAGAGCGATGAATGACATGACGTATGCAGAGCGACGGAGAAACATCTCGAGACTCTCAGCTATTCTCTGTATTAACCATACTGTCTATGTGGTATTAACGAAAATGACCATTTTAAATCGCTTGAAACAGACGCGAAAGCTGATTCGAACGAGTGATGTTGTGATGTTCCACGGCGGCATCCATCTTTGTAATGTACAATATCTGCATCAGTCACCGTCTCTGCTCTGTCGTCATCGTGTAAAGCCCGCCCCAACGTTTCTGATTGGTGCCGCGATTTCGACGGATTGGAAATGGGTTTCAATGGGCTTTTTGCCAGACCCACTTGCAGAGCAAATCTAAATTTGCCGGAAGTGGTCTGGGTTTTCCCAGGCTATGGGATGTCAGCCACTCTTGCTGAAATCAGTGGTGGCTCCGCCAAACTGGAGATCAGCCTCAGATGCCCTTGAAATGCCTGGGTGTCTTCAAGTGTGATGTTCACGACGACCGGGAACACTGGTGTGGCATCCATGACGGCTGATAATTTTGGCGTGACATTTATGACGGCTTATTCATACTGTTTATACAGTATTTGTACATGTCATAACTACATACATGACAAACTGTTGTGCACTTCATACACTCTGAGTTTGGAAAATACACAAGATAGTAGTGTTTTACATGAGTTTCAAAATGCAAAGTTTTGAAACCAATCCCATTATTGTCTCAGTGTAAACTACAAAAATGGTGACGTCATGCGCATGTGTATTACGCGTAGTGTTTCTTTATAAAGTGACATCGCCAACTACGCAAACTACATATTTTTTTGTAGCCGGGATCGTTTTGACAACATTGTTGTCTATATGCGAAAAACGTGAAGGAGATTTTTTTTCAGTGTTTTGTACATTGTTGTCATGTAAATACCCCTAGTTCCGGTTTCATTAGTTCCCTTGGTTTCTGATTGTCTTGTTAGTTTCCAAATGATTTTACAGATTTTTTGCCACCAGTTTCTTGTTCAGTTGCTGGTATTTATAATCCTGTGTTGGTGTTACATGCCTGTCTGGACTTCCTTCTGTGTTCATTGTGTTCAGTTTCCCGCCACTCCTTGTTTCCATGATCACCATCCTCATTAGTTAATTTAGTTCAGCTGTCTTGTAAACTACGTCGCGTTAGCTCCCCTTGTTTTCCATGTATATATTCCCTGTGTTCTCCCTCAGTCTCAAATCTTCTGATTTGACTCTTGAAGAATTGAATTCTGATTTGAAATCTTCTGATCTTCTGACATGAGCATTACTACAATGCTCTTCTGTCTGGACTTCCATCGTGTGCAATCAAAGCTCTACCAATGATTCAGAAAGCCCGTCTTGTCTTCATCGAGTCCAAACGGCCCACGTCACTCCTCTCTTCATCTCTCTGCACTGGCTACCACTCGCTGCTCGCATCAAGTTCAAGGCATTGACGCTTGCTTACAGATCGACCACAGGCTCAGCTCCCTGCTACTTCCACTCGCTCTTACGATTCTACACCCCTACCAGACGCCTGCGATCGGTCAATGAGCGACGGCTCGTGATACCATCACAGAGAGCCACAACATCACTCTCCAGAACATTCTCATTCACTGTTTCTTGCTGGTGGAATGATTTCTCCACTTTCATCCGGAATGCACAATATTCAGAAGACAGCTGAAAACATGTCTCTTATGTGAGCACTTAACCCTATAAAAAAATGTATATGCTTTCACTTTCCTTGAATCCCTCCCTATTCTAGCTTATGCTACTCTAAGCTATGTCTTCTACTGTATTTTGAACACTTCTTGTGTGTGTTTGCCTCTTCACGAGGAATCGCTTGCTGCATTCCTCATTTGTAAGTCGCTTTGGATAAAAGCGTCTGCAAAATGAATAAATGTAAATACAGTTGTACAACCATACAGAACAAATGTCACATACAAATTATAATAAAGGTAACACTTTAGAATACTGTTCCGTCATTAATAAATAACTACACAGGAACAAATGAGTAACGCATTATTAACACTCTAGTAACTACTGTTTACGAACTTGAAATTCTGATCAATTAATTAGTAAGTAATATTGCTCAGTTGAATAATGTAGAGCGAGGCGGGTGTTATAGCGAATACAACCCCGACAGGCTGATCATGTAGATCAATAAGTGTGTATAATATTGTGTATCGCAAAATTTAAAAAAAATAAATTCCCGTCTCGGCGAGTATCCTAGTAAATATATGTCTTAAGTGAATGTAAAAACAGTAAAAACCTGTTAATTGGTGAACAGTAAGTTCTCTTACGAGAGATACTCTCGGCTACCCAGATAAATCCCTTAAAGAGCGTATTTTCTGGTGTCCCGGCCACGGCCGATGGTGTTTCATGTGTAAGACTACACTATAATGTGCCCATCCCTACACACAAACACAGCCCCACACACGGGGCCCGCGCACATAAAATCGACTCAGTTCGATTGCGCGTTAAAAGTAGCAAACGTGCCCACAACCCTGTGCCCACTAACGCTACCTCCTGCTTATCACACGGTTTCTGTAAAAACTAAACCTGTGTGCAGGCGCTCTGCTCAGGCGAGCGATGCTATAAAGGTGGTAAACGTGCCCGCTCACCCGCGCCCACGTCCACACACAAGCATTACGGTTCCTACAGGACTCGTCCAGCCCTCCCCCTCCCGGTTAACCACCGTAGAGGGGTCGAGCGTGGACATTCTGCCCGCTGTCATCAGCGCGGGCCCCTGCCTCAGATGTTGCGAGCACGACATTTCTGTCACAGCTCACCGAAGCCGCTGTATCGCGAGCCGATCAAAGCGCGCTTCTCACTCAGCCCCTAGCAACCCGTGCAGACGCGTGGGCGAAGCTTCCCGGGGTTTCAAAATGGGTGCTAAACATCATAAAAGAAGGCTATTCGCTGCAGTTTCGCTGACGCACTCGCCGCCACACGGCGCGCGTCGAGACCTCGGTAGAATCGAAAGTAGCACATCTACTTCGAGCCGAAAATTCAGAAACTACTGAGCAAAGGGGCTATAGAACCTTTATCTCAAGCTCAGAGCGAAGGGGGGCTTTACAGCAGATATTTCCTGGTACCCAAAAAAGACGGGGGTCTAAGACCCATACTAGATCTGAGGCATCTGAACAGAGCGCTTATGAAACGCCAGTTCAAAATGCTCACGACTAGAAAAATCCTCGCGCATGTACGCCAAGGGGTCTGGTTTGTGTCAATAGATCTAAAAGACGCGTATTTTCAAATACAGATTACGTCACGTCACAGGCGATTTTTGAGATTCGCCTTCGAGGGTCAGGCATACCAGTACACAGTCCTGCCGTTCGAGTTGTCTCTGGCACTCCGTACATTTACGAAGTGCATGGACGCTGGCTCATTCTAGCCCAATCTCATTCAGAGATCATGGCGCACAGAGCTATGTTACTGGATCACCTCGAGAATCTCGGTCTCACAGCGAACTGGGAAAAGAGTTCGCTATTCCCCAGACAGATTATTTATTTTCTGGGAATAGAACTGAACTCGCTGTCAGTGACAGCACAGCTGTCGCCACAGCGCGCACTGCATATTCAGCGCACAGTCAGCTCTTTCCGTTGCGGCGCTGTTCTCCCTCTAAAGAGATTCCAAAAGATGCTAGGTCTGATGGCCTCAGCATCGTCAGTACTCCAGCTGGGCCTGCTGCGCATGCGCCCACTGCAGCTCTGGCTCCAAGGGAGAGTGCCTCACAATGCATGGGCCACCGGTCGGCTCCACCTCAAGGTCAATCAAGCATGCGTTGCAGCTTTGAGCCCTTGGGGGTTGGAAGACTGGTACCATTCAGGTGTAAGCCTGGGGACTTGCTCGAGACTGAGGGTGGTGTCTACGGACGCATCCAATGCAGGATGGGGAGCGCTGCTCGAGGGCAGACCGCTATTTGGCCTATGATCAGAGCGGGAGAAGCTCCTTCATATAAACTGCCTCGAGATGTTAGCAGTGAGCAAAGCGCTCACGCGCTTTCGTCCCCTGACAGCGTGTTGCCACGTCCTGATACGTTCAGACAACATATCAGTGGTATCCTACATAAATCGCCAGGGCGGCCTCAGGTCCCTGCTGTTGTACAGGCTGACCAGACGCCTCCTAATATGGGCACGCAGCAACCTACTCTCACTGAAAGCAGCGTATGTGCCAGGGCGCCTGAATGTTGGACCAGACAGACTGTCCAGGAACCACGTTCCGACAGGAGAATGGTCTTTGCAGCCACAGACAGTGCGGCTGCTGTGGAAGAAGTTCGGCAGAGCGGATATAGACCTGTTTGCGTCTCAGGAAAACGCTCACTGTCCAGAATTTTTCTCGAAAAGCGAGGACGCGCTAGCCATTGGGGACTTACACGCGCTCTCAGTGAGTGCTACGTGCATGGAGTTTGGGCCTAATGACTCTAGGGTTATACTCAAACCTAAGCATGGGTATGTTCCGAAATCCCTAAATACACCGTTTAGGGCACAGGTCATTTCCCTGTCTGCCCTTCCGGTCACTGGGGAAAATGAGGAGGAGAGTTTTCTCTGCCCGGTCAGAGCATTAAGCGCTTGTGTGTCGCGCCTGCTGGGGACTAGCCGCTTCGAAACAGAGCCTATCCAGATGGATTGTGGACGCTATAGCTCTAGCTTACACAACCAAAGGCATGCAATGCCCTTTGGGTGTCAGAGCGCACTCCACGAGGAGCATGGCTTCCTCGTGGGCCTGGTCAAGTGGGATTGCCTTGCAATATATTTGTATGGCGGCAAGCTGGGCCTCCCCGTCTACATTTATAAGGTTTTATAACCTAGAGGTTCCCGCTCTACAAGCCAGGTTACTATCGGTCTAGAATGGCCAAAAGTTGTTAGACTGAAGTCTCAGTATTTGATATATGGCTATGATAAATAGCAGGGCTGCTCTGAGCCGCCATTTTTGGAAGATAGTGGCTGAAACCCACTTCTTTCAGGATTCCCTGTGAGTCCCCTGGGTGATTATGCACTGTATGAACCCCAGCTGATTGCTCTGGGTCTATGGTGTCGGATCCCGGCATACACGGCGTTTTACATTGTGTTCCCCAAAGCATAGTTTACTACGCAGTACGAGAGTATCTCTCGTAAGAGAACATACTCGGTTACTAACGTAACCTCGGTTCTCTCTAGAAAGAGGAACGAGTACTGCGTATCCTGCCGTGCATGCACTCTGGTTGCTTCACTGTTAAAAATCAGAGAAATGAGCCTGCAAGCGCAATTTATAGCCCTAAGCCACGCCTTTCGGTGTGACGTCACTCTAGGTCTCGCTCGATAGGCTCAAGCAGTTGCCCGCACAGCAGCCAATCGGCGCGCGAGCTGTCTCGCCTAGGTCTGTATGTTGCGGCAACGCGTTTTACATTTATACAAAATTAAGGATCATATTTGGCTTCAGTATTCTCGTGGAAAAGGATTTTCCCCGAAGCGTAGTTTACTATGCAGTACTCGTTCCTCTCTCTAGAGAGAACCGAGTTTACGTTAGTAACCGAGTACGTTTCCTTACTAAATATAGAAAATTTAGTGCATACATTACAGTAAAATGCTGTTAAATAAAATACTGTTAAATTTAGTTTTTGGTGAAAGTAAAATGTATAATGTACAGTGAAAAAAAACACTGTAAAAAAATTACATTCCCAGAATTCCCTGCGTGACACTATACATGTACTTTCATTTATATAACCATGTTTCTTCTTAGTTTTTGTAATGTACATTGTGGTTTTATGTTACAGCTGATGTTAAATAAATGTTTATTGCATTACTTTTCTGTCATGTGTGTTACCGGTGTATGTGTGTGAAAGACACTGTGCACCTTCAATATTTCCTGCTGTGATTGACATGACCAAAATTCTTTGGAATCGGCTGCAGGGTGAAGTTTGCACTGAACTGGTTTGGGGGGAAAAAAACACATGCGTATCATGTGTCTGTCTGTCAATAGGAGGAAGCCAGACCCTGTTTTTGAGATCTCACCCTGTTTTTGAGATCTCACCCTGTTTTGGAGATCTCACCCTGTTTTGAAGTTCTCACCCTATTTTGGAGTTCTCTCCCTGTTTTGGAGTTCTCACCCTGTTTTGGAGTTCTCTCCCTGTTTTGGAGATCTCACCCTGTTTTGGAGATCTCACCCTGTTTTGGAGTTCTCTCCCTGTTTTGGAGATCTCACACTGTTTTGGAGTTCTCACCCTGTTTTGGAGTTCTCACCCTGTTTTGGAGTTCTCTCCCTGTTTTGGAGTTCTCACCCTGTTTTGGAGTTCTCACCCTGTTTTGGAGTTCTCTCCCTGTTTTGGAGATCTCACCCTGTTTTGGAGTTCTCTCCCTGTTTTGGAGTTCTCTCCCTGTTTTGGAGATCTAACCCTGTTTTGGAGTTCTCACCCTGTTTTGGAGTTCTCTCCCTGTTTTGGAGTTCTCTTCCCTGTTTTGGAGTTCTCTTCCTGTTTTGGAAATCTCACCCTGTTTTGGAGTTCTCTCCCTGTTTTGGAGATCTCACCCTGTTTTTGGAGATCTCACCCTGTTTTGGAGTTCTCTCCCTGTTTTGGAGATCTCACCCTGTTTTGGAGATCTCACCCTGTTTTGGAGATCTCACCCTGTTTTGGAGTTTCTCAGCCTGTTTTGGAGATCTCACCCTGTTTTGGAGATCTCACCCTGTTTTGGAGATCTCACCCTGTTTTGGAGATCTCACCCTGTTTTGGAGTTCTCTCCCTGTTTTGGAGTTCTCACCCTGTTTTGGAGATCTCACCCTGTTTTGGAGATCTCACCCTGTTTTGGAGTTCTCACCCTGTTTTGGAGATCTCACCCTGTTTTGGAGTTCTCTCCCTGTTTTGGAGTTCTCAACCTGTTTTGGAGTTCTCTCCCTGTTTTGGAGTTCTCTCCCTGTTTTGGAATTCTCTCCCTGTTTTGGAGTTCTCACCCTGTTTTGGAGTTCTCACCCTGTTTTGGAGTTCTCACCCTGTTTTGGAGTTCTCTCCCTGTTTTGGAGTTCTCACCCTGTTTTGGAGTTCTCACCCTGTTTTGGAGTCTCTCTCCCTGTTTTGGAGATCTCACCCTGTTTTGGAGTTCTCTCCCTGTTTTGGAGTTCTCTCCCTGTTTTGGAGATCTAACCCTGTTTTGGAGTTCTCACCCTGTTTTGGAGTTCTCTCCCTGTTTTGGAGTTCTCTTCCCTGTTTTGGAGTTCTCTTCCTGTTTTTGGAAATCTCACCCTGTTTTGGAGTTCTCTCCCTGTTTTGGAGATCTCACCCTGTTTTGGAGATCTCACCCTGTTTTGGAGTTCTCTCCCTGTTTTGGAGATCTCACCCTGTTTTGGAGATCTCACCCTGTTTTGGAGATCTCACCCTGTTTTGGAGTTCTCAGCCTGTTTTGGAGATCTCACCCTGTTTTGGAGATCTCACCCTGTTTTGGAGATCTCACCCTGTTTTGGAGATCTCACCCTGTTTTGGAGTTCTCTCCCTGTTTTGGAGTTCTCACCCTGTTTTGGAGATCTCACCCTGTTTTGGAGATCTCACCCTGTTTTGGAGTTCTCACCCTGTTTTGGAGATCTCACCCTGTTTTGGAGTTTCTCTCCCTGTTTTGGAGTTCTCAACCTGTTTTGGAGTTCTCTCCCTGTTTTGGAGTTCTCTCCCTGTTTTGGAATTCTCTCCCTGTTTTGGAGTTCTCACCCTGTTTTGGAGTTCTCACTCTGTTTTGGAGTTCTCACCCTGTTTTGGAGTTCTCACTCTGTTTTGGAGTTCTCACCCTGTTTTGGAGATCTCACCCTGTTTTGGAGTTCTCACTCTGTTTTGGGAGATCTCACCCTGTTTTGGAGTTCTCACCCTGTTTTGGAGTTCTCACTCTGTGTTGAAGTTCTCACTCTGTTTTGGAGATCTCACTCTGTTTTGGAGTTCTCACCCTGTTTTGGAGTTCTCACTCTGTTTTGGAGTTCTCACTCTGTTTTGGAGATCTCACTTTGTTTTGGAGTTCTCACCCTGTTTTGGAGTTCTCACCCTGTTTTGGAGTTTGCACCCTGTTTTGGAGTTCTCACCCTGTTTTGGAGTTCTCACCCTGTTTAGGAGTTCTCACTCTGTTTTGGAGATCTCTCCCTGTTTTGGAGATCTAACCCTGTTTTGGAGTTCTCATCCTGTTTTGGAGTTCTCTCCCTGTTTTGGAGATCTAACCCTGTTTTGGAGTTCTCACCCTGTTTTGGAGTTCTCTCCCTGTTTTGGAGTTCTCTTTCCTGTTTTGGAGTTCTCTTCCTGTTTTGGAAATCTCACCCCTGTTTTGGAGATCTCACCCTGTTTTGGAGTTCTCTCCCTGTTTTGGAGATCTCACCCTGTTTTGGAGATCTCACCCTGTTTTGGAGATCTCACCCTGTTTTGGAGTTCTCAGCCTGTTTTTGGAGATCTCACCCTGTTTTGGAGATCTCACCCTGTTTTGGAGATCTCACCCCTGTTTTGGAGATCTCACCCTGTTTTGGAGATCTCACCCTGTTTTGGAGTTCTCTCCCTGTTTTGGAGTTCTCTCCCTGTTTTGGAGTTCTCACCCTGTTTTGGAGATCTCACCCTGTTTTGGAGATCTCACCCTGTTTTGGAGATCTCACCCTGTTTTGGAGTTCTCTCCCTGTTTTGGAGTTCTCAACCTGTTTTGGAGTTCTCTCCCTGTTTTGGAGTTCTCTCCCTGTTTTGGAATTCTCTCCCTGTTTTGGAGTTCTCACCCTGTTTTGGAGTTCTCACTCTGTTTTGGAGTTCTCACCCTGTTTTGGAGTTCTCACTCTGTTTTGGAGTTCTCACCCTGTTTTGGAGATCTCACCCTGTTTTGGAGTTCTCACTCTGTTTTGGAGATCTCACCCTGTTTTGGAGTTCTCACCCTGTTTTGGAGTTCTCACTCTGTGTTGAAGTTCTCACTCTGTGTTGAAGTTCTCACTCTGTTTTGGAGATCTCACTCTGTTTTGGAGTTCTCACCCTGTTTTGGAGTTCTCACTCTGTTTTGGAGTTCTCACTCTGTGTTGGAGTTCTCACTCTGTTTTGGAGATCTCACTTTGTTTTGGAGTTCTCACCCTGTTTTGGAGTTCTCACCCTGTTTTGGAGTTTGCACCCTGTTTTGGAGTTCTCACCCTGTTTTGGAGTTCTCACCCTGTTTTGGAGTTCTCACTCTGTTTTGGAGATCTCTCCCTGTTTTGGAGATCTAACCCTGTTTTGGAGTTCTCACCCTGTTTTGGAGTTCTCTCCCTGTTTTGGAGATCTAACCCTGTTTTGGAGTTCTCACCCTGTTTTGGAGTTCTCTCCCTGTTTTGGAGTTCTCTTTCCTGTTTTGGAGTTCTCTTCCTGTTTTGGAAATCTCACCCTGTTTTGGAGTTCTCTCCCTGTTTTGGAGATCTCACCCTGTTTTGGAGATCTCACCCTGTTTTGGAGTTCTCTCCCTGTTTTGGAGATCTCACCCTGTTTTGGAGATCTCACCCTGTTTTGGAGATCTCACCCTGTTTTGGAGTTCTCAGCCTGTTTTGGAGATCTCACCCTGTTTTGGAGATCTCACCCTGTTTTGGAGATCTCACCCTGTTTTGGAGATCTCACCCTGTTTTGGAGTTCTCTCCCTGTTTTGGAGTTCTCTCCCTGTTTTGGAGTTCTCACCCTGTTTTGGAGATCTCACCCTGTTTTGGAGATCTCACCCTGTTTTGGAGTTCTCACCCTGTTTTGGAGTTCTCTCCCTGTTTTGGAGATCTCACCCTGTTTTGGAGATCTCACCCTGTTTTGGAGATCTCACCCTGTTTTGGAGTTCTCAGCCTGTTTTGGAGATCTCACCCTGTTTTGGAGATCTCACCCTGTTTTGGAGATCTCACCCTGTTTTGGAGATCTCACCCTGTTTTGGAGTTCTCTCCCTGTTTTGGAGTTCTCTCCCTGTTTTGGAGTTCTCACCCTGTTTTGGAGATCTCACCCTGTTTTGGAGATCTCACCCTGTTTTGGAGTTCTCACCCTGTTTTGGAGATCTCACCCTGTTTTGGAGTTCTCTCCCTGTTTTGGAGTTCTCACCCTGTTTTGGAGTTCTCTCCCTGTTTTGGAGTTCTCTCCCTGTTTTGGAATTCTCTCCCTGTTTTGGAGTTCTCACCCTGTTTTGGAATTCTCTCCCTGTTTTGGAGTTCTCACCCTGTTTTGGAGTTCTCACTCTGTTTTGGAGTTCTCACCCTGTTTTGGAGTTCTCACCCTGTTTTGGAGTTCTCTCCCTGTTTTGGAATTCTCTCCCTGTTTTGGAGTTCTCACCCTGTTTTGGAGTTCTCACTCTGTTTTGGAGTTCTCACCCTGTTTTGGAGTTCTCACCCTGTTTTGGAGTTCTCACTCTGTTTTGGAGTTCTCACCCTGTTTTGGAGATCTCACCCTGTTTTGGAGTTCTCACTCTGTTTTGGAGTTCTCACCCTGTTTTGGAGATCTCACCCTGTTTTGGAGTTCTCACTCTGTTTTGGAGATCTCACCCTGTTTTGGAGTTCTCACCCTGTTTTGGAGTTTCTCACTCTGTGTTGAAGTTCTCACTCTGTTTTGGAGATCTCACTCTGTTTTGGAGTTCTCACCCTGTTTTGGAGTTCTCACCCTGTTTTGGAGTTCTCACTCTGTGTTTGAAGTTCTCACCCTGTTTTGGAGATCTCACCCTGTTTTGGAGTTCTCACTCTGTTTTGGAGATCTCACCCTGTTTTGGAGTTCTCACCCTGTTTTGGAGTTCTCACTCTGTGTTGAAGTTCTCACTCTATTTTGGAGATCTCACTCTGTTTTGGAGTTCTCACCCTGTTTTGGAGTTCTCACCCTGTTTTGGAGTTCTCACTCTGTGTTGAAGTTCTCACTCTGTTTTGGAGATCTCACTTTGTTTTGGAGTTCTCACCCTGTTTTGGAGTTCTCACCCTGTTTTGGAGTTCTCACCCTGTTTTGGAGTTCTCACTCTGTGTTGAAGTTCTCACTTTGTTTTGGAGTTCTCACCCTGTTTTGGAGTTCTCACCCTGTTTTGGAGTTCTCACCCTGTTTTGGAGTTCTCACCCTGTTTTGGAGTTCTCACTCTGTTTTGGAGTTCTCACCCTGTTTTTGAGATCTCACCCTGTTTTGGAGATCTCACTCTGTTTTGGAGTTCTCACTCTGTGTTGAAGTTCTCACTCTGTTTTGGAGATCTCACTTTGTTTTGGAGTTCTCACCCTGTTTTGGAGTTCTCACCCTGTTTTGGAGTTCTCACTCTGTTTTGGAGTTCTCACTCTGTTTTGGAAGTTCTCACTCTGTTTTGGAGATCTCACTTTGTTTTGGAGTTCTCACCCTGTTTTGGAGTTCTCACCCTGTTTTGGAGTTCTCTTCCTGTTTTGGAGTTCTCACCCTGTTTTGGAGTTCTCCAGGCTGCAGCTAAAAGTTGTCGCCTGCTTTTAATACATTGTTGTCGTGTAAACATACCCCTAAATAAAGCAACCTCCAACACACTCCCAAAATGTCCTCCGTCCACAGAAGGTGCAGCTTCTTTCGCTGCTGCAACCTCACCTGTTGGTTTCAGCAGAGGTTCTTCATTCTCCTCACTCAGTGTCGCTCAGATGACAGCCCATTGCACTGAAATGAAATAGCACTAAATAAAACACTGGATTCAGCTCATCTGCTTCTAAGTGCGTTGAATACTAGACATCTAGACATTCTGGGAGGTCGTCATGAGAAACATTTATTAATGTATCATGGTAAAACCATCTGATAGACTACAGCAAGGCTATTTTGTAAAAGGTATTTTTGAGAAAGTTCAACATATTCTTGGGACACTTTGTCTTTGACATTGTGTATCTTGCAGTGGCGGGCCGTGCTTTTCACACCTAGGCCTTCAGTGATGTCCAACCTGAATTAATAACTTTTAATAGTGTAGCAGCGCACGCACCGGCAGTTATAGGGTTAATGCGGTGTGTTCGGGAAACGCCGGGTAGAGAGAAACGAGCGAGTCAAGTCATCTTCATTTATATAGCGCTTTTAACAATGTAGATTGTTTCAAAGCTGCTTTACAGAGATAAACGTATAATATAAGGTAACAGATTGTTTTGGCTTTATAGCGGTTCTTGAATAATGTTATTTTCCAGCTAAAGTTAGTTTTGATTGATTCACTTCCGTCGAAAGGATAATTAGTTATTAAATTAGGGGCCGCTAAGATGACACCGTTCTCTCTACACAGACTTTAAACGTGAACCTGTGAGAAACTGATGGTGCTCACGTGCACATCAAGAATTAATTCTATAGTTATGTGCGTTTGAATATATGTGCGCATGTTTGTAAATCTCTACAAACCAAGCCTAAACAATCTTGCCTATACATTTTGATACAGAATTTTATTTTATTTTATCACTACGGGGGAGATACGCGAATTTCCCACAATGCTTTATCTGTAGAGTGTTAAAGGGATCCTCCATAGGGAGAGACTAGTTGGCACTTCAGCACTGCGTTGTCATCGGGTCCAGGCGAAGGTCCTTTGTCAGATCTGGATCCGGCAGGCTGCGGGAAAACCTTGGGATAGACAGAGAGACTAATATTAGTGTAGATTCTTCTTATGATGTAACGAGTACATCAGGATTTACGGGAAGTGTTCCCGGTCCCGGCTGTTCTAAACTATGCAGCCTAACATTGAGTTAAAGAAGTCAATAATGCATTATGTGAATGCTAGTTCAAAGAGATGTCTTTAATCTAGCGTTGAACTGACAGAGTGTGTCTGCTTCCCGGACAATGGTAGGAAGACTGTTCCAAAGTTTTGGTGCTAAGTAGGAAAAGGATCTACCGCCAGCAGTCGATTTTGATATTCTAGGTATTATTAACTGGCCGGAATTTTGAGATCGCAGTAGACGTGAAGGACTATAATGCGTTAAGAGCTCGCTCAAGTACTGCGGAGCTAAACCATTTAGTGCTTTGTAAGTGATCAGCAATATTTTAAAATTTATACGATGTTTAATAGGCAGCCAATGCAGTGTTGACAGAACAGGGCTAATATGGTCATACTTCCTGGTTCTAGTAAGAACTCGAGCTGCTGCGTTTTGAACTAGCTGTAGTTTGTTTATTAAGCGTGCAGGGCAACCACCCAGTAGAGCATTACAATAATCTAGCCTTGAGGTCATAAACGCATGAACTAATTGTTCTGCATTATTCATTGAGAGCATATGACGTAATTTATATATATTTTTAAGATGGAAGAAAGCGGTTTTACAGATACTAGACACATGACTTTCAAATGAAAGATTGGTATCAAAGAGCACACCCAGGTTCCTAACCGACGACGAAGACTTAACAGAGCAGCCATCAAGTGTTAGACAGTACTCTAGGTTATTATGTGTGGAAGTTTTTTGTCCAATAATTAGAATCTCTGTTTTTTCTGAATTTAGTAGTAGGAAATTACTAGTCATCCAATTTTTTATATCAGCTACGCATTCCGTTAAAGGAGAACTCCGGCGCAAAATGAACCTTTGGTCTAATTACACATTGTTACCTAGTCAACCGTTATCTGAGATTTGTTTTCATGATTATCGAATGTAAATAGTTGTATCTCTAAAAACAGTTTAGCCTATAACGCTAGTATAACGCTAGTATATAGGGCATAGTGTAATGACAAATAAAAATCGCTTGTTAATACCACTAACAAGGCTCAAAATAGCCCCACACTAACACGGTAGCATAATGAGGGTCCCTACCTTCAAACCGAAGCATTGAGAACTTTGTCAGTGTCCAGACAGTTTAATAAGAAGATATTTTATACATACAGTCAACTTCACGTATATAAGCAGAATCCATCTTTGAAAAACAGTCTCTATCAGTGGATCAACGAAACGCGGATCCAAATGCGCTGGACCATATGAGATTCTACACAGTTCAGCGCATTTGGATCGGCGTTTCGTTGATCCACTGATTATTTTTTACACAAAATCCATCCTAATTTCTTTCCTCAAAAAGACTTAAATTACTTGGTTGTACAGGTTGTCTGTGCGTTTCAGTCCCAAAAACCTTTTCTATCGCCATCGAGGCTAATGTGCTGAAAGTCGAGTCTGTCCCGTCGTATTTATTGCATAAGTTTTAATTGGCTTTAGTGCTGAGAGTGTCTGCTCGACAGAAGCAGTAAACAGGGAAAACACCGCAAAACATGACGATGTGTAATACAGCTGACACGAGCTCTCACACAGATTGTTGAACGATATCAATGAGATCAGCGGGACTTTTGCCTTCAAAATCAGTCATGACTCATGGCATACATTGCAGTCAGTTATGTTTTTACCCGGACAGATCGATAGAGATCCGTGACTCTGCGTAAGCTGGATAAGGGATTTTTTCCGGTAAGTTTGAACCTGCTGGTGGTCGAGGAAGGAAATAAACATTAATTTGTGGGTTAAAAAACAATAAAATCTACAGGAATATATTTTAGTTTACACAGTTCGCAACAGATGCGGTTAGCTAGATCTGACTACCAGTAATAGTAGTACGCGCTCTGACCATCCAATCAAAGGGCGTGAAAATGCCTACGTTATTGTGTGCCTGCTAGATGGCCCCGGTGCATTCAACTCGAAATCTGATTGGCTGATTAAATCTGACTGATTATCTGATTGGTTAAAGCAACAGTTTCATTGCCATTCATTTTAAGCTACAGGCGCCCGCACTATCGATTCAGAAGGCCTCGAGGCAGATATATTTGACCCTGGCAACACATGATGGCTGAAATATGATTGGATAAAAGCGATAAAATTAATATACACTACTGGAAGCAGCGCAACCAAGAGAAAAGCTATGAAATTAAGAGAATGGACTATTGGGAATAATTTAATACTCATTCATTAAAAAAAAATATTAAAGTGCAAGTCAGTGATTCTGATAGTGTTTAGGCCAGCAGAGAAGGCCTTGCTGGCCCTGACGGCCCACCACTGGTATCTTGTATTGTTTTTTTAACCACTCAATTTCTCAGTACATTGTTGTTGATTTCAGGTATTCTTTGTAAGAATATTTGATCCCCACAGTTTTGCATACACAAGTTTTCCAGTTTTATTCTTATGTTTTTTACATGCTTATTTTATGACAATCGTGCATTCAATCTAATTACAGCTGCTCTTTTGCTTTTGTATTTAAATAAATAAATAAAGTTGGTTAGCTTAAATG
This sequence comes from Phoxinus dragarum, assembly GCA_033366665.1. Taxonomy (NCBI): domain Eukaryota; kingdom Metazoa; phylum Chordata; class Actinopteri; order Cypriniformes; family Leuciscidae; genus Phoxinus; species Phoxinus dragarum. The sequence continues at coordinate 71,141 of JARPMJ010001560.1, read as the reverse complement.
TAGCAAACATGTCTTGTTGCGTAGCTCTTCTCTAAGCTGTCTTTGGATCAATTTGCATTGTGTTAAAAGTGCTTTATAAATAAAGTTTGTTGTTGTTGTTGTTGTAAGCTATTTTTTGAGAAGTAGTTGTTTGTATTTTACTAGCTACATTTTTGAGTATAGCTTGCTTAAAACTAATGTCATTTTGTGACACTTGCTAATTTTTTATGTAATGATCTGTAAGTTCAACATTCAGTTTAGCATGATCCTTTTCCTGGAGGCCCCATAACAATACACTAATGGCTGCGTCCAAAGTCAGGTTCTTATTTTTAATAATTACTTCACGGCCACTAAAGAAAGCATGTTCTATATGAATGTAATCTAGACATACATACATGTTGTCCTTATCATGTGACCTGCTACAATACCCTCACTGCCATTCATAAATCTTGTGGCCTCATGGGATAGTAAAGTGTTCATCATATGCACACTTCAGAATCTCACTGGAAGAAGTTGGTCATCCGGTACTTTTTGTCTACTCTTTTATGAGCACTGTGAATTTGGACATAGCCTACTTCTTTTGCCACCTACTGATTTTTGCCTATACAGTGGGGAAGAATGAGATTTCGGATGCAGCCTTTGATTTAAAGACAAGATTTGGAACATCAAATTGTGTTTTCTTTACCAGTCATCGCCCAACGCTCATTTTTAGTCCAAAATTTTTACTTCTATTATGATGATTGGCTACATTTTTACATTTAATAAAGTAAAAGTCATCTTTATTCATTCATGGCGCCTTTTACAGTAGGCTACAGATTGTTTCAAAGCAGCTTTACAGTGATAACAGGAAAATAATGCGGCAAAGTTGCAGTTCAGTGTTGTTTCACTTCGATTAAATAACCATAATCCCTTCATGCTTTACAATTCTGCACGAGTGAACTGTAGATCAGTAGTAGGCCTACACATGTAGAACTACACCCCCCATGTGTCGCGCGAGCGGTAATGTCCCGGATACTGAGAGCGCCGGAAGAGAAGCAGGTGTGTGTGTCTTCCTTGGCCATCTTGTGGTTGTCCACCGTGAGCCGTTAGCTCGAAGCCTCGAAGAATCGGAGGAGAATCCCGTTGTTGGGGCGCCATCATGCCCGGGCATCTGCAAGAAGGCTTCGGCTGCGTCGTTACCAATCGGTTCGACCAGCTATTGGACGACGAATCCGACCCGTTCGAGATTTTAAAGGCGGCCGAAAACAAGAAGAAAGATGCGGCCGCGTCGGGCGGCTCGAAGACGGCAGCTCAAGCCGCTAAACAGCTGAAGAAAGAGTCCCAGAAAGACAGGAAAAACACAACGCAGGAGAAGAAAGAAGACATCCAGGCCCCTGTGCCACTTAAGAAGGAGGGTATGTAGAAGTTTCAGTACTAAGTATATCTCAAAACCGAATGAGCTTAGAAGACAACATATTTGGATATTATAGACACGCTCCAACCAACAAAACGCTGTCGAGTCGCAACGCGCCTGAAAAATGCTGACGCGAACCTCTCAAACGCGCCATAAATGAGTTCGTAACGCACATGTGGTGCCCAAAAAATACTGTCTAGGTAGGCAGCTCAGTGGGTTATGGGACAGGGCAACTGAGAAGCGCTCGTGTGCATATAAACACAGCAGAGAAGTCAACATGGAGCGGCTGCTCGACATTAGATGTGCACTAACACAGTGTTTGGAGGGCGACATCCCCCCAGTGAGGTTCAGCATGCGTGTCATCACCTGTTCTCTTCCTCTGACATGTCAACATCTCTATTTGATCATCCTCACTTTATTTATAACTGCGTAGCTGCCTTAGCTACATGCTAATGTGCTAGCCGTATGTGAATATATAATGTGATGTTTTTCTTCGCAGGGTGCTGATGTGCACATGGAGAAAATGTCGGCGTGTTTTGATGTTATGCAAAAACGTTTGAGCCTCAGCAGGACTTTCACTTTTACATGTTTAGGTGTGTCGTGACTAACGAAGATCTATGCAGGAACTCACTCATGTTGACACATTTAGACTAGTGTTCACCAGTCTGATGTGTCATTTCATATTGCCATGTTTCATTTTTGATTTATTATTATTTATTGTTGAAATGACAATGTGTACCCTAGTGCTTTAAGATCTAATCTAGTAAGTGAAAAGGTGTCTTCTCTTCAAACATCACTAGGATTGATTCGTGAACGATTGTGACCTCGTTTAAAACACTAAAATGAGTAACAGTTAGCTCACCCAAATTTTATAGGGATAGTTCACACCAAAATTAACATTCGCCCTCAAGTTGTTCCGAACATGTATGAGTTTTTCTTCTCGAACACAAAATATATTTTAAAGAATGTTGGTAACCATCAACTTCCATGGAATGAGAAAAGAATTCTATGGAAGTCGATGGCTGGCTACTGTCAACTGTCTGTTTACCACATACCAAAATAATGTTCTTACCACATACCAAAATAATGTTCTTACCACATACCAAATTGTTCTTGTTCAACAGAAGAATGAAACCCATACAGGTTTGGAACAACTTGAGGGCAGAATTTACAATTTTGGGTGAACTATTCCTTTATCATTTGCTCACCCTTGTGTGCTCACATATAGCCTAATGTTTGGTGTTTTTACATGCAGTGGAAGTAAACTTGTAGACTACTTTCATGGTCCCCGCCAGCCCACAACTTGCGCACTATTTGCTTAAATAATTGTGTGCTGTTAAAGTACTAGTGGAGCTTCAGAAATAGATGTATGGATTACTTTTGGCCGCCACATGCAGCGGTCAGATCAAAAAGCATATTTCATAAAGTCAGTTCTCATTTTCTCTGAGTGAAGTATGAGTTGTTCACAGGTTCCTAGTGTTGGGCTTTCCCACCCGTGTTTAATGAAAGTCTGAATCTCTGTTTTAGGAATGAGGAGAGTTGGGCGGAGGCCGGAGGGTCAGCAGGGTCAGGCCAGCTCCCAGCACCCCGGAGGTCAGGGAGGTCAAGGAGAGGGACGCCCCGGTGACCGGCGGCCAGAGAGACGACCTCCTCGCGAGCGACGCTTCGATAAACCAGCGGACGAAAAGCCAGAGGGGGGCGAGTTCTCTGTGGACAAGTGAGTTTTGTTCTGATCATAACAATGTAACTGACGGCATTAGGTCTGGGTGGACTATATCAGTCTATCATCATTTTTATTGAACCTATATTAGTCAACAATATACAGTATACACGAGAACAGGTATTGTTCAAAATTCATGTATAACTTTGATGAAAGGTTTTGATCCACTTCAAATGTTGACCACTGTAGATTCTTGAACCAATCTTTTAGTCTACACTGTTCAGTTTATGTGAGAACAAAACTTCTCTAAACATTTGTTTGTAGCTTGCCTTTGGTCCAATTACCTTTAAGCTTTGTTACTTTTGATATAAAGTCTCAGCTTTCAAATTCTATACATTTTTATCATGAAATTCCAAGAGTAAAGGCCATTATGAATCGAGATCGACTGATATTGACTGTATATAACTAATACTGATTATATGCATGTTTATGTACCTGATAACTGAATACAGAACTGATATATTTTTATTATTTCAGTTTTTTACATTTATAATGGTATTGAACAAAACAGTTTTAACACTTTCTTTTATACTGTAATTTCACTCTCTCATTGCGTTTATAACAAAACACACTAGGGCTGTCACTTTTCATTCGATATTCGAATATGCATTCGAACATGACGTGAAATATCCGTAATCGAACTACAAATAAACTATCTGGTTTTTAAATTGCCATGCCTAGCGCATTTTTTAACAGTCTATGATTAGACCGTTTGTTTTTTATTTAAAAAAAGCGTGTTATTTTGAAAGCGTGTTACAGGCTGTATGTTATAGTCAGATATGACGGCGCGCTGCAACACGCATCACCGCAGATGATTTATTCATCAAGCGTCAAGCTAACGTGCAAACTATCGCAAATCAAAGTGAAAGTTAGTCGCAGACGCTTAACACACAATAATAATAATCTTCATTAAAAGTAAAGAAACTAAATTATCTTACCAGGGCTGCCGCTCTCTCTTATTGCAGTCTTTGATTTTGAAATGTTAGCTGATGATCAATAAAATGCAGCTCATATCTGTTGCTTTCGGTGACATTAAATCCATATATAGCGCGGGAATTGAAGATCAGATTTATATCTGTTTTGCAGAAACACATTTAGGCCTATGTGACCAGGTGTAAATGGAATCGTTTTGATAAAAAAAGATAGCTATCCGATCTGAGAAAACGCATGAAGTGGCCAGGTGTAAACAGCCCCAGAAACGCAGCAGACGGCCAGAGCATCGCCAGGCGTCCAACATCGTAGCCTATAACTGCATACTTTCCTGCACAACCGGTCAGCACCAATCATGACTGTTAGTAAAGTTGTGATTGAATCTCCGTTAAGTTTTTTTTTTTTTTTTCTCTCTGAGGGGTAGATATTAGAATATATATTCGAATACATAGATTGGTATTTGATATCCGTTCGAATTAGATTTTTCTCAAATGTGACAGCCCTAAAACACACTTCTACATCAATAAATAAAGGGGTCTTGAAAACACATTGAAGTGTCTCTTTTAAATAAAAGCTTTGATCAGGTGAACAAACGGATAACAAAAATAGCATGCAAAATAACCACACACACACACACACACACACACACACACACACACACACACACACACACACACACACACAAAAACATAGTGATTAAAAAACATTGCTGCTTTACTGTAGCTTAGTACTCCCAGTTGTATCTTTATTTAAAACCGCAGCAGTAATATAACAGGGCTAAATGCATTTGTCTGATAAAAGTCTGTTTTTAAATGTGGAACATAAATGAATGACAGGGGAGTCTATCAACTCTGCATGAATGTAAGCATTTGTTTTAAACTTCAGTTTTAAAAGGTTTATATGTTGTTTAAAGAGTGAAGCAGATTGAATACGCTGGAACGTGACTTCGCGAGACTAATGATGAGCATAGACAACAGAGAGAGAATTATATTCAGCGCTTGTATTTCCAACATGCATCATTAATGGCTGATTTACTGAAAATCACAAGACTCCTGTAATGCGTCATGTCCCAGTGAAGATGGACTTTATTGGGACACGACTTGATGAATTACGTGACTGAGTTCGTCTCTATTATTTAGTGGCAAGTTTAAACTACATATCATGTAATATCTCCTTTGTGCATTAATGGCTGTTGTGTCAAATTTACAAATGAAGGGAGGCAAGTTAAAATATCGGTAAAACCGATTATCGGTTATCACTAATTATGAAGTTCTTTAATGTGGCGTCGTGACGGATCACTGTAGCATCCTCAATTCAAGAAGCTATCATCTCCTCCACTTTACTACTAGCGATAGCATAAAAAACATGAATGAACATCAGAAGGTATGTTGAAGAAACCGTACAACTTTCTGAAATGAGTTCTGTTTTCTGCAGTCCCTCGATCAGTGTGTGGACCGCAGAAAGACGTCAGCGAAACGGCCACATTTACTTCAGGATAGCCATTCAATATCTGTTGCTCATTAAACAACTTTTGCTTATTATATGCACTGTATTACATTGTTTTTTTTTTACTTAATTTGTTAGTAATGTCTTATTCAATGTATGTTTGAATAATTCTGTCATGAAAACAAGTTGGATTAGAAACAATTATATAATAAAGTTAGAAGTTAAACTTCTTAGCATTTAAATTTGGACGCTTTTGTTAATTTTAAACTTTAATATTATGGTAATGCACTGAAAGACAGGGTTCCCTGTATAGTTTACAATATTAGTTGTGAGATTGTTCTAGCCGAGTGAGGGTTATTTCATTTAGAAAAACCTAAGCCTAAAAAAACAACTTATATCACCAAATAGATTTTCAAAATAATGTCTGTAAGTCCTGCGTCTGCCATTGGTTAGACAGACAGGAAGTCGAACCCAAACTCATGCCATTGGTCGAGCCAGTGTTGCAGTGTCTGTCTGGTTGAGATTCTCAAAGTTGTTGAACCCGCATGGTAATAAATCCACATGTGATGAATAGCTACATCCAAGCATCTTTTTATTTGATTTGTAGCTCAAGATTGCCAGTCGTCTTTGTCATAAATGCTGTAAATGTTGTCCTCAGGCCAGTCGGGGATAAGCCGTCTCGAGGGCGTGGAGGAGGACGCGGGGCCAGAGGTGGCCGTGGACGAGGCATGGGACGCGGAGATGGTTTTGATTCCCGGGGCAAACGTGACTTTGACAGACACAGCGGCAATGACAAATCGTGAGTGTGAGAAGCCAGCAATAACTAATGCTCGAAGGGGTCTTGTGTCATTAGTCTCACTGGAATGTTCTTCATGTGTTAGTCGACAGAAAGGAGAGGAGAAGCGCGGTGGGAGCGGCCCGCACAACTGGGGCAATGTGAAGGAAGAAACCAGGTAGGATTGCAGATAGGGAATATTTGAGGCTTGGGGTTGTAGCAACTTGACTTTCAAGCTCGTCCAATGTGTCATGCAGAAATATTGTAGATCCGGGGTCGGCAAGTAGGCATTTGGCAAAAAAATATTCGCCACTAGAACATAGTCAAAGGATAATGTAAGAAATGAATTGATGAAAAATGCAATTTTTTACCTTATATGACCGACTGTTACAGTGTCTTTTGTAACTGGTAGTGAGCTGTTAGTGTTAAATCCTGTAGTAGGACAGTCATTAACAGAAAGCCACATGTGTGGCGTCCGGGCTTTACACTGGGTAAATGAATAAAGCAGCAGTGACGCGTAACCTGGCAAGTATCTTCATTCACCAACTTGCAACACAGATTGTATATCATTTTAATTAGTTTGTTACACAATAGAGCCTAACTTATTGTAATAATTATTTGACATAGCCTACTTTGAATTATACTACTAAGAACTATTCCTTGGCATCCTCATGTACTAAACTGCATTTTTTATTATTTTTTTATTATTGTTAGTTTACGGTGTGAACATGAAGTACTGCACCTTTTTTTGCCAGGGTCAGATTTTTGCTATGTAATTTGTGGTGATGAAATGCCTATAGATCTGTGTATACGGACCGGCTGCCCCACTGCTCGGCACGCATGTGATTCACGGATTAATTACTAAATTTAACAATTATACACTTAAAGTTTATCATTTAGATGTGTTTTGTCTTGCCAATATACACATTGAAACAATTTTAAACGCGGAAGAAGAGGCGAAAATCGAGACTCGCGCATTATGTGTCCACAGCCGCTCGCACGCAGAGAGAGAGAGACGCCGGCGCGAGAGCCGCGTTATAGCACTCGAACACCGCGTTTCCTTAAGACAGACTCGTCTTAGTTAAAAAAGAAACCAGATGTTTGTCATTTTTTTTTCTCGGCCCGAGCAGAAACCCAATATTCCTACTGTTGTCTGTGTCATTAATGTTAATAAAACAACATAATACAGCTTTAACGAAGATGAAACTATATATTTAATTTCTACAGTGAACGAATAGTGTTTTTACATTTAGGCTTAATTATTCATTTCTGTACCGGAATTACTTTGTAACTTGAATTGTTGATGATTGTATTCATCTCTGTTTTATTTCTGACTGTTCACTTGTTTTTAATACTGTTAGAACTTTATCAGTGAAGAGCATGCGTTCTCCGCCAGAACCGTCTTGCAGCACATCTTCGTCTTCACAAAATCCTAATTACAACATCGTATAGATGACATTGTGTAATATCATGCTCATAGGTTTCTTCATATTGCGTTAGAAGCTGATAACACCAAATCAGTAAAAGAATAAAAATTGCTCTATGGAAGATCTCCATAAATGGCCTGTTTTTGCACTTCCTGCTTGAGAATGCTTCTGCATTTGGGACATTTAATATTCAACAATATTATAGATCTGCCTTAAAGGTGGACGATGATGAAATTGTTTTTTGTATTATTTTCATGTTATCACTGTGAAGCTGCTTTGATACAATCTGTATTGTAAAAAGCGCTATATAAATAAAGGCATACTTGCCAACCTTGAGACCTCAGAATTAGGGAGATATTCGGCGCGGGGGTGGGGGGGGGGGGGGGGGGGATTGAGCAATGTTAGTTGGGGGGGGGGGGTGTAAGCAATGCTAGTTGCTTCATTAACTAAATGAGCCTACAATAGCAGACATAAGCCCTTGAAATAAAAAAAATGGCCATGTTTTATAAAAAGGTTGACAAAACTAAATAAAAACATACAAATTATGTAAGGTAACGTTAATTTAGTTGTAGATTACATTCTCACATCCATTTTTTTTTTTTTTTATGTCACAAGGAATAATCTGTTTTACTGCTTTGCACGATTCTTTTGTAGTGTGGTTTTGGTGTAGCCTACTAAAGTGTACTAAAATAAACATTCACGAGTGTACCTGACTTCTTCTCACCGCTGATTCCTGATGGTTTAGAGGACAATTACACCGAGTCGCACCCTGTCTTTTCAAAGAATAGTACACCGGCGAGCGCAAAGTATAAATGCCTCGTGGGAAGGCGCGCGCGCAGTCAGCAGAGCGCGCGCGCGCGCAGCGGAGGCTCGCAAACCCATAGACGGCTCTGACAGCGCATAGACTGCTTCTTTTTCCGTTCTGATTGCCGCGCTTGACTTCTAGGTGTGTAACCTTTAGTATTGTTCGGTCTGAAACGGCGCCCAGTGACGGATGGTGTAGCAATATTGTTGTCCAGGTGGAAATCGGGAGAAATTCGGGAGAAAGGTCGGTCCGGGAGATTTTCGGGAGGGGCTTTGAAATTCGGGAGTCTCCCGGAAAAATCGGGAGGGTTGGCATGTATGAATAAAGGTGACTTGACTTGACTTGACTTGAGAATGTCTGTCCAATGAATGGATGACTTTCACACACATGTAGTTATGTTTTCAAATTTTGGTTGACTTGCAAAAAGGGCAGTGTGAAAGCGAACCGTACCCAACTAAAAAAATCAACATTGTATTTGTTCCGGACCAAAGCAAGTGAACTAGCGGACTTTCCTGGTGTGAATGCACCCTAAGTGATTGTAAGTAACTGTTGCTGTCATGACGGATCTATTTCAGAACCAGGCGATATCAAAATAATCTGATATGATCGCTGGCATTGGCCCGCGGTCCGCCTGTTGCCGACCCCTGTTGTAGATCTTCTAAAATACCTGAACCGCATATGTGATGTGACTCTTGTTGATTCTAATTAGTGGAGTTTGGTAAGGCAAATCATTTTTATTTATTCAACCCCAAGTATAACATTTTGACATGAAACTTGTCCCGCTTGTGCTCTAGATATGAGTAACGCCTAATCATTACCATAGTGTGAATCTGATCATTACCATAGTGTGAAATGAACACGGGTACATTTATGAACTGTAAGATTTGTGAAATGTTTAAAAGGTTTAGTTTGATCTTTCAAGGGTTCACCAGATCTAATAACAGTGTCTGATTTGACAGTGAGCTTGACCAATCCGCTGCACCTGAGCCCGTTCCTGAAGGTGAAGAACACGCCCCTGTCGACTCCGAAAACAAGTGAGTGTTCACGATAAGCTGATTTGAAGAAATGAAAATGCTTCATGTACTAAGAGCATGCCATTGGATGGTTGTGTGTGTGTAGGGAGAATGAAGTAGAGGAGGTGAAGGAGGAAGGTCCTAAGGAGATGACACTGGATGAATGGAAGGCCATGCAAGACAAAGAACGGTCCAAAGTTGAGTTCAACATCCGCAAGCCCAACGAAGGTAACGATGGTCAGTGGAAGAAGGGCTACGTACTGCACAAGTCAAAGAGTGAGGAAGTCGGCACGGTGGGTTGAATTAGACCATTTTCTAGTCTTGGAAATTTCAGTCTTTTTACAGTTCCAAGACTTAGTTTCTGCTTTTGTGTGTTTGCAGCGGCATGCTGGAGCTGTGATCGAAGCTGGAGATGTTGATCCTGACTCGTTCCACAAGGTATTTGTCTTAATTTGTGTTTGGTCTCCTTTTATAGTTGTTTTTCAGTTTGTATATGGTTATGCTAAACTAAAGTTCAGTTAAAATAGTACATTGCCAGAATTCAAGAATCTATGGTCATGTACACTCACATGACATGCTGACTTTTTAAAACCAAAAACTCACCACTTCTGTTCTTCATCCATCCTCCTCCTCTGGTTCACTAACTCTATGCTTACAGTGATTTTCTTCCCAACCGCTCCTGTTCATTTAGTCAGGACAGCATGTGCACGCTCTGGTCTGTCATTGCTCTAATGGACCGCCTGCTTTCGAGGATTGACTTGTTTCCTATCATACCTTCCAATTGTTATAAAAGATATACATATTTGGTTCATGTTCCCAGTAAAGGTGTTAATTAGACAGTATTATTTTAAATACTAGTTTAATGGCATCTTCTTAAGAAATATGAATGAAAGCCAGTATCACTGATACCAATACAGTTGTCTCTATTGCAGGGATTGTTCCCCCTCAATTTTAGCCATTTAACGTTATAGTATAATTAAAAGCTATCGATTTTAACATTTAATTGGCTTTAAAAAAATAGAAAACCATTTAATATAATATGTGAACTTAAAACAATCTTCACCAAATTGTAATGTCACATTTAGCTGTGCCTTTAATATTTCAGGGTTCAATATCAGGGTTGCACTAGGGCTGGGACGGTATGGATTTTTTCTTACCGTGGTTGAAAAGCAAGGATGCAATCTCTTGCATTGCATGTGAACTGGAGCTCGTCTCATAAATGAACCGAAACTCTGCGTATAGGATACTTGCCTCACAGACATGAGAAATAAATAGAAAGCTTGAAATGTCTACTTTTAAACAAAATTCAAAAAGAAAAAGACTACTCTCTGCTTATGTAATCCGTATGAAATGTGCATTTCGTAGAAAAGACTTTACTCTGTGAAAATATTTATTTATTTTAGTCCCTGTGTGCCGATCTGAATTCTGGGGATACAACAGAGCCAATAGGCTATACTATGGACTTTAGCCGACTTTTGCTGCATTGGATAAGTCTCCTTTCTAAACAGCCTGGAGCTTTCTAGCCTCGCGTTAGCAGCGCCTTGCATCGCCCATAGACCTTAAAACAATCAGCGGACGGGTGTGGTTTTGAAAATTGGTAAAAAAAAGCTTGGTGCGGAGGGACGATGAGTTTTGTGATGCGTTTGTGGATGAAATAATAGCCTATCCGCGCATCTCTAGAATGGAATGTTATTATGTGTCATGGGACATTGCGCTCCCCGACTCGCGAAAGGTCGGATTTGCTCCATCTTTTGATAAGTTTTGTTTAGAAAACCTTGAATCCATGTAAGACACAATGTCATTAGACATAATCCATGTCATTAGAATCAATGAATCCATGTCATTAGACACAACGTGCACACGTGCAGGCCAATGTGTTTTTTTTGCGGTGATGACGGTGACGAGCTCAGACCCTCGGTAGGCGTCACGTGACCGCGGTATTGCGGTAACCGTCCCAGTCCTAGGTTGCACAAAATAATATTGTTTTTGATCCATGTAACCTTGTAAACAGTGCTTTAAGATTTTCAGGTGGTCTAACATGTAGGAAATAAACAGAAATTGAATAGTTATCAAACACTAGTTTTCACTGCATAAATTATAAATGAAATCTAGATGAATCCTCCTTAAAGCTCCAGACATTATTCAGTCAAGAGCAGTGAGTGGTTTTCTCTCTTGTTGATGAACATTAATCAGACAGCAGTAGTAGAGTTATTAGGCTGCTGTCACTTTAAGACCGGCAAACACATGTTGGGTGTTTGTTCAGAGAGCCATGCGTGCCAGTGAAGATTTGAGTTCTCATCACACATGAATGGTTTAATAGCACTTGAAGGAATAAGCGGGATCATATACTGTAGATCAGCCAAAGGATGACAGAAAAAAACAATGCTGTGTTGATATCGCTAAATATTTTCAGTGAGTTAAAAGGAAAAAATAATCACTTGCAATAATTTTGACAGCACTAATATTAGTACTTCAAGCTGGATTGAGGGGTCAGCTCTGTGGTCATAGTTTCTTCTCATCATGTGAAATTGGGAATGATAGATTTGTTTCCTGTAATATTATTTCTTAAAGGCTGAAGAAGGTGGAGAACACCACTTCCGTAAGCCAGCCAATGACATCACTTCCCAGCTGGAGATAAACTTCGGAGACTTGGGTCGGCCAGGCCGTGGTCGTGGAGGATCTCGTGGAGGACGTGGAGGCCGTGGTGGAGGTGGAGGAGGAGGAAGAGGAGACGGAGGAGGAAGAGGAGGAGACGGAGGAGGCGGCGGCAGCAGTGGTGGACGCCCAAGCCGAGGCGGAGGCAGATCTGAGAAGGTAAAGAACAGACATGTACTCAATTTTTGTGACAGACACTGCTTATATCAAATACAACTCTAGTCTGCCCCGAGCATTATCCCTATGCATTATATTAATGTTTAACTTAGAAAATACATTGTTTTTAAATTGACTCAATTCACTTATACCCCAACAAAGAGCTACAAAACTTTGTATTATTACTATTAGGGATGCACGATATATCGGTATCGGCTGATATATGTTCAGTTTGAATGTTATCGGTATCGGCCCAATAAGAAAATGTGGCCGATATATTAAAGCCGATAAATAATGGATTTTCCCCATCAGCTGAGACACTGTTCACCATGATGTTTTTGAATGGTTTGAAATATGATTGGATTCACTTTTTATTTTTTTATTTTTATTAGAATATGCAGGATGTACATAAATTGGGATCACAAACAGGGAAAACAAATAAAAAACAAACGAACAAACAGACAAAACCAATACCGTCAGAAACTGTCAGATGTGTGCGTTTGTGTGAGTGCATGTGTGCATGTAAAGGTAACTGGATGGATGTGTCACAGGACATACTTTGAGAAAAGATAAAAAAAAAAAAAAAAAAACTATGTCTACTTCTGCAACTACTACTACAATCTCTACTTCTACAATAACTACTACAACCACAGCTACTACTACAATCTCCACTACTACTACATCAGCAACTTGAATAAAGACAATGGTATAAATAATTGATAGTAATGATAATAAGATAACAATGGACAAATCAAAACAGTAATAATAGTAATGAAAACAAAAGTATAAGTAATAATATTAATGATAGTAATGATATTAATGATAGTAACGAAGAGGTGAGGGGAAGTTGGGATGATTGGATTCACTTTATTAAAAAGGAAAATAAAGTTGTAAGGGATGATCGTGTTGATGATTTACCTGGATACGAGCGAGAGTGAGCCTGCAGTGTATTATCGTGTGGAATCAGGGCATCAAATGTGGAAATCCACGGTCTCCTCTAAAGAGTCTGTTTGCACGCAGCAGAAGACCACCGTAAACACACACAGTAAACCTGTGTTGTTGTTTTATACCGATAACCATAGAAATGCATAATATCGGCGCCGATAATCGGTCGACCCCTAAAAGAGAACTCCGTTTAAAGGGATAGTTCACTTTAAAATTAAGTCATCATTTACTCACCCTCAAGTTGTTTCAAACCTGTATTAATTTATTTCCTCTGCTGAACACAAAGAAAGATATTTTGAAGAATGTCGGTAACCAAACAGTAGTCTGTACCCATTGACTTCCATAGTAGGAAAAAAAAAACTATGGAAGTCAATGGGTACAGACTACTTTCCCTCTGTATTAATGACTAAACAGCACAGGCCACTGTGTCATATACACAATAATAAGGGAGACATAATGAAAACAACAATCATAAAATATAATATAAATGTGTACCAACTAGGGGTGGGCGATATGGCAAAAATATCATATCACGATTTTTTCCAGGAAAATCATGATTAACGATTTTATCACGATTCCTTTTCATGTTGGTTTTACTATTTTGCAAGTGACTGAGCATCACAGCCAAACTAATGTCCCTATTTTAAAAAACAAAGCCTTAGGTAACAAAATATAAAATAAAAAAGAATGGCAGACATTTAGGCCAAGTGGCGAAGATAAAAAATCTTTGTCATTTTCTTTGTTATTAAAAATTAAGAACAAAAGATACACATACACAACTTAATATACAAATTAAATAAACAGTGCTTTATTTTTTCAGCTACAGGTGTATTTAACAGCATTGAAGAAAGTAATTAAATGAACAAATATGAAAAAAAAAACACAACATAGACTTCACTGTATAAATTTTAATTTTTATTAAAGCTACTATTAAAGTTCTCAGTCAAGAGTGAGTGAGATGCTCTTTGTATTTTGTTGTTTTATTAACAGGGATAGTTCTCCAAAGATTTAAATTCTCTCAAGCCGTTTTAAACCCGAATAAGTCTCCCTCTTCTGTTGAAAATAAAAGTTATTTGGAGGAATGTGGGTAAACAAACAGTTGATGTACTCCAGTGACTTCCATAATAGTTTTTTCCTACTATGGTAGTCAATGGGGACCAGCAACCGCCCGGTTAGCCACACTCCTCAAAATATCTTCTTTTGTGTTCAGCACAATAAATAAATTAATACAGGTTTGGAACAACTTTAGAGAGTGAGTAAATAATGACAGAATTTTTATTTTTGGGTAACTGTCCCTTTAAGGACAAGCGGCAGCATGTTTACTATTAGGGCTACTGTCACTTTAAGATCTGCGCGCAACGAGTCAACACGCATTTGACAAGCAGATTTTTTCTTCATTTTTTCTATTGTTCTTTCACTTTAGACATAAACCAACTTTGTTTATGTAAACCTTGTGTGTATTTGCCAGTATTAGCGCAATAAGACTCGAAAGATAACTTAGTTCAGTAACGGGCGCTGTTAGACAGGCTTTTAGTGCATGTGCGCGTCGGGTGTTTGCGTTCAGAAAAGCGCCCGTTAGAACAGCGCATCAGCAGCGAATGACATGTTTAACCGGCAAGGCTTTAAAGCACATGCAAATAATTAATTGTTATGAACTACAGTGTCCCGTTCCTCTGCATTTCATGTGGATATACGTCGCGCTGTACAGTATGTTGAGACGGAGGCGCCAGAAATGCAAACTGATAAAATGGACGATCCTACGATATTTCTTCAAAAGCAGATCGTGGACACATTTTAATCGTCCACGATCAAAAATCGTAATATCGCACACCCCTAGTACCAACAAATAAATAAAATAAATAAAAAAGGAACTCCCAGGAAGTGTCCTGTATGAATGTTTGTGCCAAACCAATGCCATCGTGCAACACTTCCCGAGAGGTTCAAACGAGTCCCCGCAAGCATCAGGTGTGTGTCGTTCCCTCCAGCCTTGGAGAGTTGAGTACGACACGAGATGCTGAACGCTTGAGTTCATATACTTTCCAGATTTCACTCATTTAGTAGATGTTTGATTTACAGGAAAAAGAGCAACACATGTTCTACTGTTATGAATGATTGTTTCTCATTATTGCCGTGTAGTCCTGAAGTGTGTTGCTTTTGGATTTGACAGGGTGGAGGTGTTTCCGTTCCCAATGTGGATGATCCCGAGGCTTTTCCGGCCCTGGCTTAAACCTCAGCTCCGCCACCTAACCTTCCTCCAGGCTCCCCTCCTCTTTGACGCTTGCATGCTTATGGATCGTTCGACCATAGAAACCGGAAAATAGAAATACATGAGACTGTCATCCATACATACACTGAGAACTGACTTTTACCTGCGGAAAAACACAAAAAGGACTTCTTGTTACACTGAAGCAAATTATGGGTAGAGGTTTTGTATTTAGAGACATGATAGCAGGGATGTTCATACAGTATTTTTTTCCCCTTTTTTCCAGAGATTATGCATTCGCCATAAATATTTTTTTATTGCTGCTTGAATGTATGCATTTTCAAGATAGAAGTTGAAGTGTGTTGTGAACGCTTAAGCTTCCCTCGGGACACGGCGGTGTCTGCGTGTAAGTGAGTGCACTCACTCTCTCAATGGCTGTACCAAAAGCAGATCTTTCTTCTTTTTTTCCCTCTCTCCATCTCTCACTACTAAGTGAGAATACAAGACTTGTAGTGATGATTTTACTATTAACATATACATGAGTAATGTATATTGACTATTTTAAATGTTTTGAAAGAAAGCTCCAAGGTCAAGCTACCCTCTTGTTTGTTTTTTTGTTTTTTCTTGACCGGTAGCAAGAAGCAAATGCGTCGTCTTGATCTTGCTTTGATGTTTTGTCGTCCTTTGCTGGACCTGTGATATTAGTATGCATAGTTGTCTTTGTTCCTCAGAGAGATTACTTCCTTATCTTGTTAAATCACCCAGGGCTCGATGTAGATCCAGGCTGGTCCTCAAGTCAAGTTCATCTCTTAGAAACCTTAGGACCACTTTCAGAACTGTATACATAAGTGATGTGTTGTGCGTGTGTGTGTGTGTGTGTATGAGAGAAAGATAACCTGTTTTTATTTCATCTGTCATGAGTTTATTTTCCTGAGCTTGGATGGTAAGTTTCAGCGAGTCATGTTCTTAACATGAAGTTTTCTCTAGCTAAGGTTGTTGACATATCTTGCACTTAGATTTTTGGTGACATTTGAAATATAGCTACTAAGCACGTGGTCTTTTTGCATCAGTACCATTTGTTTTATTTTTATTCCTTCTGTGATCTTTGCTGTGTTTTTATTTTTTAATTATTATTATGATGGCACTACTGCTTGCGTTTTCTGAAAAATGTGTAATTCAGGGTGGGACAACAGTTTGCTGCAAAAGAAAAGTTGGGAACCAGCTTCTTGTGTATGTGAAATAGCAAGACCTCCAAGTGTGATGGCCGATGTACTCTGTATTCGTAGGAGGGACAATAAAATGGAAGACGACACTATCTTTGAGTCCATGCTTCCGGTTTGTTAATACTCTGCTTTTGTCTCTCCTTCACCCCTCCCTCTGTTTACCTGTTTGTCTGGTATCAACAATATCTGCAGGATCACTTGTTCCGTCAATGCATGCAGTAAAATTAGTAAAATAAGACCGGATTTGAGAACCACTTCTACTGAATAACAATGCATTTGTTGAATTTGTCCTTGGCAGCATTATACGTGAGTCACATTTATAGCCACTTTATTAGCAGTGTCGGATCCAGAAATATTTTTCCGTAGTGTTTAGCTCCCAATTCTGCATTAAATAAACAATACAAAACAAACATTGTTTATATATTATTTTCAGAATATGTTTGATAAGTGAGTTCTATAATATTGTAAGTCATGCCGCTTGTCTTGATAACACTGGGACTGGTTGTGAGGTAGTGCTGTCCGCTGTAGTTTACCCCATCCTAAGCAGACGGTAATGTGTCAAATATCCATCCAAGGGGAATAACAGATGGGAAGCTGGTGGAGGAGATGTGCTGCCAATTCAGAGGAGCTGCGTAGCAACACGGTGTTTGATCAAGAGCGCCTGCATTAAACCCCTGCACCCCCGAAGCGATGGGTTGGTGGACCGCATCAACGGCACTTTTACCACCAGCTTGCAATCTTCACTATCTGAGATAGTCACCTGTGGATTTAGTGTTCTTGGTGCTACCAGAGGCCTTTTGTGTGTTTGTGACTTCTGTGTAGTCCTGCTTTTGGATTTGACAGGGTGGAGGTGTTTCCGTTCCCATGTGGATGATCCCGAGGCTTTTCCGGCCCTGGCTTAAACCTCAGCTCCGCCACCTAACCTTCCTCCAGGCTCCCCTCCTCTTTGACGCTTGCATGCTTATGGATCGTTCGACCCATAGAAACCGGAAAATAGAAATACATGAGACTGTCATCCATAAACAGTCAGTAAACACACAAAATAAAAATTAACCCTGCGTCACTCGCTCCGCTTGCCAAAGGGGTACTAAGCAGAATTAAGCATGAAACTCTTTCATCTCCACGCCACGTGGAGAAACACGCTTCGCTTTTCCCTCCGCCGTAACGTGACTACCACGCTACGCTACTTCCTTTTAAAGCGGCAGTCGGTAACTCTAGCCACCGCTTTGCTGATTTTCTCAACGAGCTCCCCCTACAGCTGCGGTGCGTATATTTTTCACATCACTGTCGTAAAGTCACTTGCGGCGCACTCCTCCCCCTTTCTACCGCTGCTCATGTGCTTTTGTTATGGTAGGAGCCGGTGTGGTGAACAAATGAGTCCCAGACGTACCAACTTTATCGTGTGGAGCATGTCTACCGAGGTGGGTAATACATCATACACAGTATCATTTAACATTGACGTACATTTTGCATTCCGTAAAGCAGTTCGTGTTTCTCGCTCTTTCTCGCTTCTCACGAGACTTCCTATTTTCAACTTACCGGGGACGTTAGTCCCAATGTTGCAAGGCTGGTTTTCCGCCTGGGAACGCTGGTGGGAGCGGGGAAAGTAACCATTCTCACCAGAAACAGATTATTTAACCATCCAAATGATTTCTAAACGATTTATTAAGTTGAAAAAGTTACCAAGTGCACCTTTAACGTAGGTACAATGTTACGTTATTCAATCATAGGCTCGTTTTTACGTACTAGAGCACGTTTACACGTTTTAAATCTCTTGACAAACGTCTAAAAGACGTTAAATTACATTTTTTATATATTCGATATAAAAGATACAGATTGTGCTAAATCAAATGTCAGCTTGCTTATTTTGCTCAAGATAAGGATTTATTAATTCCACATGTCAATTCAAACAACAAACTATGTTTTAACCACAGGTCGAGAGCTGTCATTCCAACCACACAACTTCACGAGGCTGTTTGTGAATGTTTGTTAGAATAATAGTTTCGGGGAAACACGACCTGCTGATAACGATGGAGCTTGCGAACATAGTTGGCTAACAATGGTTTCAGGAAACGCACCCCTGGATGGTCAGCCTCATGAAGCAGTCGTTAAAAGCATCCGACACTACCTGCAGTGTGTCGGCAGTGGCTTCACCGGTGTACCGTTGGGCCTGCTTCAGTGGTGGGTCAACAGCTGAGGAATTTGGCTACAGATGCTGTTGAAACTGCTACAATAGATATAACCCCAGTTTTTAACTCTGGGTGTTTTCTGACTTTGACTTACTTCCAGACCTTCTTAGGCTCATGTGGTCATCAGAGCAGACACCGTATTGCTTGTCTTGCACACCAGGGGGAATGCGATTACCCCCCATATTGAAGTTAGCGTGGCTCATTTAGCTTTGGGTGCAGAACAAACTTCTGTCTCTAAGGGTGGTGTACATCCCAGGCCTATATTTTTCCAGCTTGATTGATATACATTACTTGATTGACATGTTTTCACTGTTATACAATAGGGGGCACTGCTGCATATCTTTTGAAATTGTGCAGCATTCAGAACCAAGTGAAGAAGATGATCCGCATAAACCAGAAGGAGCTTTCGCACAATGAAGCTAACGCTTTCTCATTTCTCATTTACTTGTTTCTCAATTTCATGCGAGGGATGAGATGGCTGAGAACTTTCCACTCTGCTTATGTTCCTTCATTGGACTTATCTATAATCCTAATTGATGCATTCTTCAAAATACAGAAATGAAGGAAGCGAAACGAAGCCTGCCTAACAAGGATCTTTCAAATTGACATGTCCTTCGACTCGACTGCTAGATGATTTACTTGAGATTTGCAAGCCTTGCGAGGATACTGCCTTCTATTTTTGGGAAGAAGGAAGAATCTGGGCTGTTTGGAGCACCAAATGAGCCACCATGCTGTCAGGTCGCGGGGAAAATCAACTTGATGTTACATCTCATCCGTAAACAGAAAGATGACCTGGCATTTTCATATGCCATAATCTAAAGATTCAGTTGCTTAGAATTTAAACTTGTCATCTAGATGGCTGCTTTTTTATCTGGAAAGGTCTTAACGGCAATCATCATTGACTTCTGGTGAATCAACTCGGTTGCCAAAACCAAGAAACCTCAAACTATGGAGAGCCTGCAGTCAAAAAGGGGAAAGTGACAATTTGCTAGCTAATTTATAATGTGTGATCTGACTGAGAAATTGCTAGATCTAAACGTCAGGAACCTTATTTATTTAAAAGCATTTACATTTCAATTAGTCAGATCAAAAGCTGGAGATATGTTACTTGTACCGGTATTCATTTAAAAATCGTCCCGTATGCCTGTATACATTTATTCAACTGCAGCCTGCAAGGAGAGATTCTGGGGTCTCCAGAGACACTTATTTTCAAAGCTGCCCATTTTTTATACAATTAATTGTTTGACAGAATCTTTCTTAAGCTTTTATCTGACTGAGTTCTTCTGTGCTCCAAATCACTCACAAATCTTTTGACTGTTTTATCACCTCTATTAAGTTTTTGCAACAGGTTTCATGCCTTTTGCAAGATTGCATTATTTCATGCTTTTCATCTCAAAAAATATCTTTTTTCTTCCCCATATTGCATGAGAAATGCAAAAATAATGTGGAACAACCTTAAGTAAGTTTTCCATTTATCTAAGAAGACCCAGCAAACTATTCAACAAACTTGTCTGAGATTAATGCCAGTTATCTAAACAAAATACGAGAGATAAAACACATACTTTGAAAAACTAAAATCTGAATGCTTATTTTACTTAAATCCTGATGTCACTTGCATAATAATTTGAAACAGTATAAACCAATATCTGCTTATTGTTTTTGAGTGTTTATTTTAGTTTATATATTTTTTGTATTAATGTTTAAGTGCTCACTAACCAGCTTTAACTATTCCAATATGGGGGATGGCTTATAGCGGCCCATAGAAACAGTCACTAATGAGGCATCTATGTATCCATAGATTATGGTAATTAATTTTTTTTTCATCCAAAAACATGAATTTTAAAGAATTGAAGAAGTTTAAACCAACAGTACAACTTATGTATCAAATACAAGTTTTGCTTTTCACATGAGCATCCAGGTCAACCTACACAGCAAGACTGGCTCCACAAATGGTGTGAGTTTGGAGAGCGGGAATATGCGTTTCACAAGTTCATAGATTAAAGGGGTCATGACATGAGAAACCAAATTTGCCTTGATCTTTTAGTATATAAGAGGTCTTTGTACCATTAAAACGTCCTGCAAGTTTCATAGCTTAAGACGTCCTCCCCATTATAAACGAATCATTTATTTAATCAAGCTCTAAATACAGCTCGTTCTGGATTCATGGTAAGAAGTAACGTCACGGTACGAAGTGACGTACCCGCGTTTGCATATGACCGCCTCCAGGCACAAGACAACTACGCTTTAAGCGCAAGACAACTACGCTCATTTCGTATGATTGTCGCGCCCCGCGCGCGCCGCGCGCCTCACAAGCGTTCAGTCGACGGACAGCGAGTGGGTCTGTGTACAGGGAAATTACGATGCCGCAGATGTGCTGTTCCTGGCTGTGGACAAACTACATCTTTGAATACGCTGCGAAAGATCCAGTCGTCAGGGAAAAATGGATGCACTTTATGCGGACGTCCCAGTCACTGCAGTGTTAATGTAAGTGTTTGCTCCGTTATACATTATAAGGATGACTGTTTTGAGAAAAAATCCCAATATGATGCTGGCTTTGCTAGAAAACTGTTGCTCAAAGATAAGTCCGTGCCGACTATTCTGGGCTCAAAACGACGTTGCAAACTTAACGTTACTTTTTATCACTGGCTAATATAAACACATTTGTATAAGAGAATCTTGAAAATATGTCGCCTGTCTAGTACGTTAGGCCTACACGTGATAGAAAATTAAAAATGTTGCCTTTATCAATGCTGCATCTTCAAATATGGCCTGTGCATTGCATTTTTGTCCGTGGTACACCCTATCATGTCATTGAAATTAGTTAAATTATGTTAAACTGTTAGCAAATTAAGCTATAGGATAATTAGGTAACAATAATCCGTTTTCAAGTGTCTCGGGTTACAATTTTTTTATTAATTCAAAATAGTTTCACTTTCCATGTGGACACGGGCTGATCCAGTCTTCGTTGTTGTGGTCATGGTTCATTTTCCTCTGATTCCTCATCTGATTCCGGCTCAAACATAATAAGGTTTTATCATTGCAAGAGCCATCGCTTCGCATGCATCACCCGCTATTAAACAGTTACGCCGAATCCGCAAATGATCTGGCTGGGGGCGTTAATAATGGATGCATAGGCACTGACGTTAGCCAATCATAACAGTGGGCGTTAACACTGAACTCTTAAAGGGGAAAACACCCCCAAAACAGACTGTTTGAATCAGAGGATGAGAAACAGGGTGGAAAAGGTCATAAATCACTACATTTTAAAAGTTTTTTGTAAAAAAAACTATAGTAATACTATAATTACACCTAAGGGAACATAATAATAAAATAAAAAAAACCCATGTCATGACCCCTTTAAACACTTTTATAACAAACTATAAAAAAAACAGTTTAGGCAGAAAAAAAAAATATATATGTATATTTTATATTCAACCACCAGATAAGTGCTTGTGCTCTTCTGTTGAATCTCAATTCTATTAGAGTTCTGAAATGTCTTCTTAACAGGATACAAAGTGGTACATCCCTTTTGAATCCCTCAGTGCATTACCGTGTTAAATCCATGTTTTTTTTTTTTTGTGATGTCACTGAAAATCCTCCACTAGAAAAAGCAGACAGACCAAACAAGAAGAACATAAGTGTTTTAAATTCTGAAAATACAGACATTTAAAGAGTTATTCCTAAAAATAATTCAATCAAGTAACGACAAAATGAACAGAACATGTTCATTGCAGAGAGATGTTAGCACGCTTTGAACCTGGGCTGGCGGGATGAAGGTTTCGCTCCAGGATCTTAAGGATGTTTTCTACCAGACACTTCACGTCACTGTGGGTGTCTGGATGGGTGCTCAGGACTCTCAGTAGGTCTGTACCTCCTTCCGTCTGGAGCATACTGCAGTACTGAGGGGCTACAACAAGAGAACAAGAGCTGCATTTCTGTAAGTGGCTCAAAATTTCACCAGTAAGATAGATTACATTTATTCAGCACATGCTCAGTAAGGTTCTCGCTCTCACCTTACAGAGTAAAGTGTATAGGCACTCCCCTATTCCAAAATCATACATACACGCATGCATACATCATACAACCACATCACATGGGCTACTACCAACCCTAGCGGGCACATACACTAGCACACACAAATACACTTTCTAATTGTTTGTGTTAATCGGAATGACCATGCAGTTCTCTGCAATTCACTGAATCATTTGCACAGACAACTTTTTATTTATTAATTTATTTTATATCTGAAGCTATAGCAGCAACATTAGCAATGTTTCCATCCAAACTTGTGAATTGGAATGTCAATTAAAATATTTGTAAATAAAGTAGTTTCCATCCCAACAAAATCACCACTTTCTGGGAAATTGCAGCAAAATATCTGTAATAAAAACATGTTGAGTGTGCAGACGAAATGCTGTCATTTTCTCTTGCATTCGTATACCTGGTGTTCGGAAAAGCAATCATGTGAGACGCTTCAGGGAGGGAAATAAACTAAATCATTCTGATGACAGACTTTGGGCCACTGTTGAAGCAAAATAACCTGCCTGGCTTCTGGAAACTGTTTGGAACTTTTTAAGGAGGTAATTCCCCTGTCTCTTCCATCCCTGCTGGTCTCACCCAGCCTAGAGTGTTCTATTTCCCCACTGGTCCTGCCCAGCCTAGAGTTTTCTGTTTCCCCACTGGTCCTGCCCAGCCTAGAGTTGTCTGTTTCCCCACTGGTCCTGCCCAGCCTAGAGTTTTCTGTTTCCCCACTGGTCCTGCCCAGCCTAGAGTTGTCTGTTTCCCCACTGGTCCCGCCCAGCCTAGAGTTTTCTGTTTCCCCACTGGTCCTGCCCAGCCTAGAGTTGTCTGTTTCCCCACTGGTCCTGCCCAGCCTAGAGTTTTCTGTTTCCCCCACTGGTCCTGCCCAGCCTAGCTAGAGTTGTCTGTTTCCCCACTGGTCCCGCCCAGCCTAGAGTTTTCTGTTTCCCCACTGGTCCTGCCCAGCCTAGAGTTGTCTGTTTCCCCACTGGTCCCGCCCAGCCTAGAGTTTTCTGTGTCCCCACTGGTCCTGCCCAGCCTAAAGTTGTCTGTTTCCCCACTGGTCCCGCCCAGCCTAGAGTTTTCTGTTTCCCCACTGGTCCTGCCCAGCCTAAAGTTGTCTGTTTCCCCACTGGTCCCGCCCAGCCTAGAGTTTTCTGTTTCCCCACTGGTCCTGCCCAGCCTAAAGTTGTCTGTTTCCCCACTGGTCCCGCCCAGCCTAGAGTTTTCTGTTTCCCCACTGGTCCTGCCCAGCCTAGAGTTGTCTGTTTCCCCACTGATCCTGCCCAGCCTAGAGTTGTCTGTTTCCCCACTGGTCCTGCCCAGCCTAGAGTGTTCTGTTTCCCCACTGGTCCTGCCCAGCCTAAAGTTTTCTGTTTCCCCACTGGTCCCGCCCAGCCTAGAGTTTTCTGTTTCCCCACTGGTCCTGCCCAGCATAAAGTTTTCTGTTTCCCCACTGGTCCTGCCCAGCCTAGAGTTTTCTGTTTCCCCACTGGTCCTACCCAGCCTAAAGTTTTCTGTTTCCCCCACTGGTCCCGCCCCAGCCTAGAGTGTTCTGTTTCCCCACTGGTCCTGCCCAGCCTAAAGTTTTCTGTTTCCCCACTGGTCCCGCCCAGCCTAGAGTGTTCTGTTTCCCCACTGGTCCTGCCCAGCCTAAAGTTTTCTGTTTCCCCACTGGTCCCGCCCAGCCTAGAGTTGTCTGTTTCTCCCCACTGGTCCTGCCCAGCATAAAGTTTTCTGTTTCCCCACTGGTCCTGCCCAGCCTAGAGTTTTCTGTTTCCCCACTGGTCCTGCCCAGCCTAAAGATTTCTGTTTCCCCACTGGTCCTACCCAGCCTAGAGTTGTCTGTTTCCCCACTGGTCCTGCCCAGCCTAGAGTTTTCTGTTTCCCCACTGGTCAATCCCAGCCTAAAGTTTTCTGTTTCCCCACTGGTCCTGCCCAGCCTAGAGTTGTCTGTTTCCCCACTGGTCCTACCCAGCCTAAAGTTTTCTGTTTCCCCACTGGTCCTACCCAGCCTAGATTTTTCTGTTTCCCCACTGGTCCCGCCCAGCCTAGAGTTGTCTGTTTCCCCACTGGTCCTGCCCAGCCTAAAGTTTTCTGTTTCCCCATTGGTCCTACCCAGCCTAGAGTTTTCTGTTTCCCCACTGGTCCCGCCCAGCCTAAAGTTTTCTGTTTCCCCACTGGTCCCGCCCAGCCTAAAGTTTTCTGTTTCCCCACTGGTCCCGCCCAGCCTAGAGTTTTCTGTTTCCCCACTGGTCCCGCCCAGCCTAAAGTTTTCTGTTTCCCCACTGGTCCCGCCCAGCCTAAAGTTTTCTGTTTCCCCACTGGTCCCGCCCAGCCTAAAGTTGTCTGTTTCCCCCACTGGTCCCGCCCAGCCTAAAGTTGTCTGTTTCCCCACTGGTCCCCGCCCAGCCTAAAGTTTTCTGTTTCCCCACTGGTCCTGCCCAGCCTAGAGTTGTCTGTTTCCCCACTGGTCCTACCCAGCCTAAAGTTTTCTGTTTCCCCACTGGTCTGTCTGTTTCCCCACTGGTCCTACCCAGCCTGAAGTTTTCTTTTCCACCACTGGTCCTGCCCAGCCTGAAGTATTCGGTTTCCCCACCGGTCCCCGCCCAGCCTAGAGTTTTCTGTTTCCCCACTGGTCCTGCCCAGCCTAAAGTTTTCTGTTTCCCCACTGGTCCTGCCCAGCCTAAAGTTTTCTGTTTCCCCCACTGGTCCCACCCAGTCTAGAGTTGTCTGTTTCCCCACTGGTCCTGCCCAGCCTAAAGTTTTCTGTTTCCCCACTGGTCCTGCCCAGCCTAGAGTTGTCTGTTTCCCCACTGGTCCTGCCCAGCCTAAAGTTTTCTGTTTCCCCACTGGTCCTGCCCAGCCTAGAGTTGTCTGTTTCCCCACTGGTCCTGCACAGCCTAAAGTTTTCTTTTTCCCCACTGGTCCTGCCCAGCCTAAAGTTTTGTTTGCCCCAGACAATTTTTCTCACTAAGTTCCACCCCGCCCCTCCCTCCTCAGCTGGAGGTTGCGCAGCGTGAGGACCCACCTTTTCACGGGGAGTGGAACTACTGTCACATACTACTTTTCCCCGTACTTACGGTTTCCATGTCTGTTTCATTTTGTTCACCTGTTGTTATTAATTAACTCAGTTCCCTCGTTTAGTCTGAGTATTTATACTCGCTTTGTTTTCAGTTCTTTGTCCGATCTCGTCTGTTTAGTGGTTGTGTTTTTTGTTTATCTCCTGATTTTCCTTGTGGATCTAAAATAAAGACTATTGGTTTGATTCTCTTTCGTCATGCACTCATTACAGCCACCGTTAAGGCTGGTTCACACGGCTGGATAATTAGGCCGATTTTAGCCCCCGATTCACCCCTTCCGACAATCTTAAGGATGCTCCGATTATCGTAAAATAATCTGATCAGATATTCCTGCCGTGTGTGGTGTGTTAAGACTGCTCTCGTCTGCTCGGAAGGACGTCGGGACCGCTCCAATCTCAATCGGGGATATTCAACATGTTGGATTTTTTTGGTTCGATTTCTCCTCGTGTGTGGTGTCCCCCCGGGGACAAATGAGCACACAGCCTGTGGACTGTGGCGTGTAGCCAATCAGAAAGCGAGGTGATGAGGCGGCGAGGAAGCACCGGGGAAACAAAATCAAAACAACTGGCGGCATGGCGCACAAGAAAGTCTCCACTTCTTTGACCATCGCCTTTGTTTTTAACCGACAAAAAACGCTATCAAAAGAAAACTACAAACTATCGCCAATGCATCCTCTTCGTCCGCCATGATTGTTTACTCTGAAGTCACATTTTATCTCGAGAGTGGAGGGATTTTGCGAGATTTCCCGTCTGACCTGGGAATGCTCGGGAGTCAAATCGGTTTGTGTGTGATGTGTTGATTTTGCCGTGTGGTTGCGCACCACACACTGTACAACCAAAACTGTTAGACCCTTGATTTTTTAATTGCTGTGTGTGGGGTCTCTCAGGTTTGGAAAATCGGCCGACAATTTTAAAATCGTCCCGTGTGAACAAGGCTTTACGTGACAAAGAGCTTCTGAGTGTCTAAACTTGCACAGTGTGCGCCCAGCCTTAGGTACACTTATTGCAGATAATTGAATTTCCTTTTCATTCTAATTCCTTAAATTTACAACATCAATTTAAATTCAGGAATTAAAATGGAATTTTAAAGGAATTCACAATTCAGTTTTGAATGGAGCCTGGTAAGGAAAAAGACTGTGTAAATGTACTCTAAAATGGTCTAAATGTGTATAATGGGCCAGTAGTGAATAATATTGTAAGGGTCAAGACCCCAACTAAAGCAAACACTGATCACCATAACGGTGTCTTAAAAAAATAGATTTTCTCCTTTGGTGATTCTGCTTGTTAACATCAGTCTTCAATAATGATCAATCATCATTATCAATTATACCATTGGATTAACCTTATGTAATTAACTTAAGTTAATTGAAATAAATTATGTTACATAAATCCAACGTAACCTAGTTACGTGGGACCACTTGACATAAAAAAGTTAATAAAGCCAACTGTTAACATAAAAAGTTAATTAAAGCCAACAGCATTTTTTAGAGTGAGTATCTAGGATTTTTAATGGCGGTCTGCTAAGCATTTTTACATCGAGTCTCTTAGTATCTGAGGGTAGGTTCCTTAGACCATCAGGAGATTTTTCCTGTAAATCTAGTTTTCCTAGTATACTAGCCTCCTCTTACTACAGGAGTCGTCTGGCCAAGGCCTTAGTGATGTGTCGTTCATGAACAAATCTTTAATATGACTCGGAACTACCGAGTTGTCTCAGAGTGATTCGTTCATTTTGTGTTGACCGCGCATGCGCATTACGCAACATATGGGTTCTGAATCTGTATTGGAAACAACAGAAATGATTAGTTCATCTATCGAGTCTTCGGGTTCAGATCCGAGTCTTTCGTTCTCCCTGTCAGTCCCACAGAGGCTATGCTGTCAGTACGGAAAGAGAAATGATTAGTTCATCTTTCGAGTCTCGAGTTCGGGTCCGAGTCTTTCGTTCTTCCTGTCAGTCCAATAGAGGCTATGCTGTCAGTAACGGAAAGAGAAATGATTAGTTCATCTCTCGAGTCTTCGGGTTTGAGTCCTTCGTTCTTTTGCCACGTGACTTGTCACCGTATTGAACACTAATTAACAACCTTTTTACTAACAAGCACGTAGTTATTTATTTTAAATTTTAAGCTATGTTACAAAGGTGTAGGTTTCAAACTTTTTAGGTGATTTATTATGGACAAAAAAACATAGTGAATGACTGAATCCAATATGCATGAATCCAAAATACATAACACTGATTTTTATTCAGTAATAACACAAAGGACAAAAAAATAAACAACTCAATAGAGAAAAATAAAATACAGCTGATTCAAAAATAAGTAATAGTTGAATTTACTTGAATTTGTGAAGTTAAACTTGAATAGTCAATATATTCCCCATATTTGTATATGTCCATCTATCATATGGATAAAGCTTTGCATTAACCGACTCTTAAATATCACATTCAATGTTATAGAAAATAATCTTCATGACAGAAATATCATACCATTTTCCATTAAAACAGAAATATACAGGAATATACATACAGGAATATACTGTGAATTAACAGTGCTCAAAATCGACACTCAGAGGTGTCACAGATTGTTTTCCCAATCACACCCTATACCCTCATTCACTATTCCTTACATTAGTTCACTATAGTCCACTTGAATGAAAAGAAGTGAGTGAATTGAGACACTGATGAACACCTGGTAAGCAGAATCACTGAAGGACAGAGAAACAAGAACAGAAAAAAGAGAAACACAAGAACTGACTTCCAGCCACACTGAGTATTAACACAGTTTAATCAGTTTGAAATCCAACAACTTTTCTGTAATCAGGTCAACTGAAGAATATTGAAATCATATAGTGCTTTAAAATTTTATTAAGTTCTGCTTGATTTAGGCACACACAGACATCAACAATCAGCATATGAATCTCAACAATGGTGACGATCAAAAGTTTCATGTCACAATGTATGCTGGGTTCCAGGATAATATAAAATATAGGGTTGAAAGGGTTAACAGTGTAAGATAAAAAGACACACACCCACGAAAAGTATTTAAACAGTAATAAACTGTAAGTTATAAAACACTGTTGCCAGTAGTTTACTGTAAAATGTAGTTTTTTGGGTCACCATTGTGCTGAAGAGTAGAGCTTCAGTCCAGCAGAAGATCTAGAAACATTGTTGATATGCTGCATGTTTCTTTATTTTTACAGACAGTCACTGTGTAGTTGCTTGTCCAGTGGAAATCTTTTTATGTACTTAAGTTTTTTAGTGGTTTCTAATGTAAGTTTATAATGACTCTTTGCTCATGTATGTAATGCATTATACATTTTAGTTAATACATTTAAATGACAATTAGTCAATGTAAGGTAGTCGGTTTCTGCAAGTGAAATTAGTTTTAACTCGGGTTTTAATTTTAATGGACTTAAAAATATATATTTTCTACTTTGGTGATTCTGCTTGTTATCATCTTCAATAATGCTCAATCATCACTCAATTAATTACATAATTATCTCATTAACTTTAACACTCTTGAGTGTTAATTTAACACTCATATTTTAACACTTTACACTCTTGAGGCTGGAGCCATATAAACTCCCAGAAGAGTTCATTTAACACTGGAGTTAATTTTCAATTTTCAATGGATTAATTTTTCTGTGTGGAGTGTCCTCCCACTGTGATAGTGTGGCCCAAAAAGCTGCTCAAAATTTTGTTCAAGTCGGGCCTTTTTTCCAGTTACTGGCTCACGCTCAACTGTGTCCTCGCTGTTTACATCATCATCTAGGACAGTGGTTCCCAACTCCAGTCCTCGGTCACTTAATTATCTCATTAACATTAACTCTGATTCAGAGTTACTTTAACTCTCTGTAGAGAGGGACAGGGGTGCCGCCAGGAATTTTGGGCCCCATGACAAAAAAATTCAATTGGGCCCCCTCCGCGCAGCTGTTGTCACCAGATCTCTAGGACGTACCTGTCCCATCAGATGCTTTACATAACTAATCAAATGCTTGCAACTGTTTAGCTTCTTGTAGTTCAATACTAGTACTAGCACAATATTTAGCCTACCTCTGGTGATTTGTAAATGCAAGTCTGCATATGCAATTCACTATTTGATGCAAGTTTAAAAGCCACCATAAAAATGTCCTTAAAGCAATCCTTTACAGTCTCAATGTATTTTTATTGAGATTTAAAAAAAAGAAAAACTAAAAAAACTAAATATATATGAACTTTTTAATCAAAATAAATTAACATCATCATCTCAAAACAATGAAAACAGCTGATTTTTTTTTTTACTTAACTGCACATATATGCCAACAACAAAATAAAGTTGACGTGTAAAACGGAATTTCCACATCAGGGTTATTATAGTGCTACAAAACAGTGTGTGTGTGTGTGTGTAAGCTTCTAAAAATAAATTGAAATACACCAGTATTCCTGTAATTCTTTTGTCTTTTATGAATTTAATAAACAACTCGTCTATTCTGTCCAAACACACCACGTCTACGTCAGGTGACTGTAAATGCACAAAAACTGTTTCCATTGCAGTTTTTTTCGAAATATTTATTTTTCGAATTGCCTGAAAAACCACCTCATGCAAATGTAAAAAAAAAAAATTTGAGATAAATGGGAGTTATTGAGAAATTGACCTGTTTCCATTGAGCCGATTTTCGATTCGCAATTTCAATTTGCGCAATTTGAAGGGTAATTGAAACGCGGATGACAGACACCACAAAGTTGCATAGTAAAAGAAAATCTGGTTTTCAAAAAACGAAAGAGAGAAAAGAGAGAGAGGAAAGACTAAAGAAAGGGTGTCAATCTGTTAAAGAATTACAGGAATACTGGATTCTAAACCTCAAAGAAATGCCACAATCAAGACCTCGAAGCAGAACTGAGGGAGAAACACCCAGAAACTCCTCACATCTGCCGCTCACAGTATAAGAGTCTTTCCTTGCCATTGATGCTTGAATAAAACGCCTACGTCTCCTTCCCTTAATAATAATAATGTCTAGTGCGGTGGCTGGGATATATAAACCTACCAACGTCCGTTGGCATGATTTTTTTAAATGACTTTTCCCGAGAGGAAAATGACGTTTTAGTCAATAGAAACGCGGCTACTGATGATGAGTGCGCTAAGGCAGGACCAAACCATTTCATGCAGATACAGGGGGGTGGATTTTTACTTTTTGGTCAATGGGGATATTTAACTTTGATTTCCAAAATAAGTACAATCAAAGACATCATTAATTTAATTACTATTTGAAATATACTCAATGATGATGAATTATGTAGTGTATAATATAATAAAAATGTTTAATTACTTTTTACCTATTTGTTGGGGCCCCTGTCAGTCAGGGGCCCTTGGAATCGTCCTAACTTTTCCCCCCTATACGGCGCCCCTGGAGAGGGACCAAATGTTATCTGAGCAGAGTTAATTTAACTCTGGGGATTTTGCTGTGTGGAGTCTCTCCAACGAGCTGATGATCTGATTCAGGTGTGTTAAATAAGGGAGACATACAAAATGTGCAGAGCAGTGGGTCCCGAGGACTGAAGTTGAGAACCACTGATCTAGGATGAAAAGAAAAAAGAAAACAAAAAAAAGCTATAAATACACATCTGCGCGTTAGTGATGGCTTCGCGTTCAGGCTTGCATTGTATTGTCAACTCACTCGTCAGAATCTTCTGTTAATCCTCTGCAAACTTCGCAAGTCAGTCGGACCAGCTCATTAAGTTCTTTTTGAATCGGATATGCATCTTGTATCATCAACCTGGAATTAAAGCCAGATTCAATTTGATTACTAAACCGGCTCGACCAGTTACTTCCTGAAAACCATCTCAAAAGACTGACTCGGACATCACTAGTGTATGAATCTCTTCAATGGTCACAGTTTTCTCTTTTTCCACAGGGGTTTTCTGCTGTGTGATTTTCTGTCTAATTGGCATCAGCATTGTGGAGACCATCCTAGTGAATTATCTGAAGGTTAAAGGAACTAAGAAGAGATCAGTGGAAACTACAGCTGCTATTATTGGCCAAGATGGTAAGAGTCGACACAACACCAGATTATGAGGAAAATTTTCATGTATTTATACTTTTTTTTTACAAATTAAGGTTTATTAGTGAAATTAAGTTCAAGCTTGTTGGCTATGTCACATTGATACATATGCAAAGAAAAGATAATACAATTAATTTTCGCGTAAATGAAACTAAAATAGGACAAACGGTTTGGATAAACGGATGGATGAAAATAGCATTTGCACTTAGCAAATGTAAAACTGTGCATTATCACATATTAAACAAGCCAGCCCAAAATCACATGTGAAAATCATTTGTTTTTCTATATTGGAGTTTCAGCAAAGATTCTCCATCGAAAATGTTTATTTGAGATTATGCAGACAAAACAGCATTTATAAGAGCTATGCTTTTTTCCTCTCATAGGCAGTGCAAGAGACCAGCAGAACCCTCCAGACTCAGTTAGAGATCAGAATGAAGAGCAGTCGTATACCCTCAATCTTCTGAATCAGATCCTTACTGAGGTTCAGGCTACATCTCAACGGAAACAACTGTCCTGGACCAGAGTGGCAAGAATCACAGATGTGACCTTCTTGGTTCTTTACATAATCACTATTATTGTGTTTATGTCTGTGCTTTGGAAGTTTTGGTATGATCCCTAATGCTTCAAATAATTAATTTGTTTGAGTAGGGTAAACTTAGTTACATCTAATTAACTTTGATGAGTATTTAGAAGTTTTCTTTTGAGTTCACACAACTGACACATTTTAAGTAATCTGAATTGTTTCATTTTGTTTTGATTTTTCTGAACTTCAGACAAACCTAAATTGAACTAAAACTAGGCTGGGATTATATAATGTGTTCTAAGTGTTATACAATGTTTTTAGACTAATGTTAAGTGGGAAATGTTTGGGTATGCTAATTAAAAATAATTTCTGTTATGTTGGATTTTTTTTGGAGGAGGAGGGGGGGGGGGGGTACCATCATGGTGAAGAGTGGAGCATTAGCTTGGTTTGAGAACAAGTATAAGTGTGACTCATGCTTGCCAAATGATACATTTTACAAAATTATTTTTTGTTATTTTCACATTCTTCATTAAATAAACTTTCAACAGATGATAATGACAAGTGATGACAAGTCAACAAAGAAAGATATTTTCTAGATCTAGTTAAAGTTTTCTGAAGGTTCCAGAACATAATCACCTAGCAAACTATACCTTAAACCAGGGGCCGGTTTCACAAAGCTATTTTAGACTGGTCTATGTTAGACAAGTCTAAAATCTGCTCATAGACTGGTCTAATGCACGTTAGACACAAAAATAAAAACTGACTTAATTTAGACCAAAAAATGTAGAGACCTTACCCCCAGGCTGACTTCGGTCTAAGACTCTATGTTACCTTGGCAAACAGCAGTAACAATCAGTGACATTACAAATAGCCAAAAGAAAAGGGAAAATGGCTCATAATTTGTGGTTTGTTGACGACGTTATGGAGAGAGCTGAGAAGGGAAAGGGTTTTTAGGGACAGCAGTAATCTACTGGAAATATATAATAATGAGGACTTCATCGGTCAGTTTCGTTTTTGTATCTTTTCTGTACGTCTTTAATGCTCCGCTCAATGGACGGATTAACGCTGTTAACTGTCATAGCAATCTTTTTCCAAATTAAACATTTCTTCTTGTTATTTCTTTCTCCGCTAAATTTCCCAAGTAAAATGTCCTTGTAACTTTCGCTTACTCGATCCGCCATATTTTTGGTTTTGAAAAGTGTCTTATTTTACCCAGAATGCATTGCAGTGTAGTCCTACTTAAGATAGTCAAGTCTTAAGTGCTTTGTGCAACAGTCTGATTTAGATGTTTATCTGAAGTCTAGCTATATTCAAAGTCTATCTTTGTGAAACCGGCCCCAGGGGTTTTCGAAGTCTAAGACAGGGGCTCCCTTTTGACACAACTTACCCAATGGTACCCAAAAACAAACAAAAAACACACACATAGCAATGTCAGACTGTTAACTCCTCACTTTTATCATTGTTTGTGTTAACATGAAAAGTGCAGTTATTTTCAGAATAATAACAATTTAACGTTTTTAAAACTTACTTCAGGATACTTCAGGATTTAGCATTAAGCTTAGTGTCAGTAGAAAACCTGTAGTATTTTCAAATTACCGTGCTTCTCTCCCTCATATCCTCCTGAGACAAGAGATGTATTTTTTGTCTGTAAAAAAAGCCTCTGATGAGGCTTTTTTGGCCAGAGGCTAAAAACTACAGCCAGTAGAAGGCGCTAGATCTGCATGTTTTCAACCCGCCCATAGAGGGAGGGATCTCACTCACAGAATATACAAATAGTGTCAGCCATCTTTTATTTGGAAGCTAAGCTAACAGGTTCTTATACTTTGGAGAAAGCTGAGTAGTCAGGGTTACCATCCTCTTTTTCCCAGACCTGTCCGCCCGTCGAGATCATCCAAAATGTCCAGGATTCAGCTTTTGCTTTCTGCAGTCGCCATTCATTGTTTACATGCACAGCTTTTGTTTAAATCTAACTGAATTCATTCTGATTGGTTAATCTGAATGTAGGTTTTACATGAACGCTAAACAAGTGATCGGTTAATGTGCGTTTTAACATTGCTAAGAAAATTCCCGCTCCTCCGTGAGAGATACGAGACCGGTGCGTCTCACAGGTGCCGCTTATCAGTAATCATGGCACCGGCTTCACATCGTTCTTTTTGTTATAAGAATGTTCTCCAAACGTTCAGTGTTGGTTCCGGGAATGTGAAAATGTCCAGTTTTCTTGACGTTAGAGGAACGTGTTTTAAAAGGTACAAAGCAAAAACTCCAGTGTTAAATGTCCTGCTCGCCACAGTAAACATGATGAATGATGACTGTAGAACGCAAAAGCCGAATCCCGGACATTTTTGGCGATCTCGAAATCCCGGGCAGACTCGTCACGGGGACTCACTTGTAGCCTCATAGCCTTGTTGTTTAACTGCGCTCTTACTGGTAGGCGTGGCTTGGGAGTGGCCTCCTAGGGCAGCGAAGCAAGTGCATTCTGGGAGTTGTTGTCTTTCATCCACATGATCCACAAATACATTTTCTGGCCTTTCTCAGTCTAGTCCTCTGGGCTTGTTCAGTCAAAAATGACAGAAAGCTTTTACATTTTGAATTGTTTAATTTGTTTGCTTCATCGGAATTGGATGAAAATTGGTGACTTTTGTTGTATTACCTATGTGAACACACACAAAAAAATAAAGGAGATGATTCGGATATGTTAAAGGGTTGTAAAAAAAATAGTCACACTTGGCTCCCATCATGCATTGCTGCATGAATAAATAATGAGCTTATGCTCAGAGGTGATCTGTTTGTCACCATTGCTGAGATTCATACGCTAAATCTTGATGTCTGTGTGTGCCTTAAAACACTGTCCATAAAAAAAAAAAAATTGTAATTGTTTTAATTTCATTGAAAAGGCTAAATTATTATGCAGCTAAATTTAATAAAATAAACCTTTTCCGCAAACCGGTTCTTTCGGACAGTTTGTTTCAATGAACCGGTTCAAAAAACTCGTTCACCAGTTCGCTTACGTCATCACGTAATGACGTAAATTCTTTCATCACGCCGGTAGCCCGATACAGATCATACACTTAAACACATTTAAATAAAGTAATTTGTAAATAACACAATTAAATAATAATCATCATAATCAGTTTAGCAACTTAATTGTCCAATACAGGCACTTATAATGTTCAAACGTGGATGTTTTACATATCTTAAATATAGTTAATAAACTATAGTCTTCATCAACTTTTTACAGAAACCAGGATGCAGCTCATAAAAAAAAACTTAGCCCTACAATATAACCTGCATTCACAATAGTACAATTAATTTTCATGTTTGACTTAATTGTTTAAATAAACTTACATTTCGCCAAATTCGCCGCCTCATTCATTCAAGTGCTGCGTACTCTGCTGCCTGCTGTACTAGCCAGGTTCATCACGCGCGACACGCATGCTCAGTCAGGATAAACTCATGATCATCGGCTCTCAGTATGTCGGACGCGTCCGAAAGAAACAGTTTTCGGTTCAGTCCGTGAGTGTGTATGTACTGGTGGTGGTGATTCGATTTCGCAGACCGAGTCCGACCGAGCGCTATGACATCAAAATACCGCGAGAGCGTTAGAAGGCATATGGAGCCTATCTGCTCTGTAATTGCTCTCGCGATACTTTTATGTCATACACCGACTGAGTCGAACACCTCTGTGTTGTTTACGCATGCTCAGTCAGTCTATGTATGCTCATCACTTCTCTCTCAGGACAACATTACATGTCTCAGTTCAGTTCATTAAACTGTTGGAGTTACTGGAGTAACATATTCTTCTCCGGGATATTGTTTATTTCAAGTCGGAGGGACTGTCAGGAATTAAAAGTGAGTAACTTTTTATTTATTGATTGATCAGCGCTGACGCAAGACGCAAACTGTTTTAAACGATTCAGTCCGATTTAGTGTACTGGTTCAACCAGTTCACTGAAAAGAACCGGTTCAAAAGAACGATTCGTTCACGAACCGGCCATCACTAACTCATAAGTTGGATTCTATTAGCCTGGAAAACCCAGACCACTCTCAGTTGTAACTGAAGTAGGGTCTGGCAAAGCTCCATAGACAATTCATTTCCACAGGGGCGTCACTAACGGACGTCGGATAGATCTAAAACCAATCAGAGCGATGAATGACATGACGTATGCAGAGCGACGGAGAAACATCTCGAGACTCTCAGCAATTCTCTGTTTGTGTTAACGAAAATGACCATTTTAAATCGCTTGAAACAGACGCGATACCTGATTCGAACGAGTGATGTTGTGATGTTCCACGGCGGCATCCATCTTTGTAATGTACAAAATCTGCGTCACCGTCTCTGCTCTGTCGTCATCGTATAAAGCCCGCCCCAACGTTTCTGATTGGTGCCGCGATTTCGACGGATTGGAAATGGGTTTCAATGGGCTCTTTGCCAGACCCACTTGCAGAGCAAATCTAAATTTGCCGGAAGTGGTCTGGGTTTTCCCAGGCTAGGACTCCATATGAGTTCAGTGATTCAGGGTAAATGATTGTGAAATAATGATTATGTTATAACACTATAACTGTCTCAACCACGTTAAGTTTAGGACTGCTATAAGTCTGATTTTTAGGAAGGGAACCACCAACTTACTTTTACATAGCACTAAACTAAACCAGGTATAAATTACATGAACGAGTCAGGCAGTAAAATGTGTTTTTGTCAGTTTATGTAAACCACCCATAAATACAGTAGACCTGGGTGGATGTGGAAAACAAAACACACAATGAGTATAGTGGAAAGAAAACAAACTGTTTTGATGTCAACAGGCCCCGTAGCATGGGGTATGGATCTGGAGTCAGTGCCAACACATTGCTTGAGTCCAAAGTTACATGAAAGCCTTATCTGGTATAGGCCATGGATACACAATATAGTCTGTTGAAGATGAAGATGGTGGTCTCGTTACAATCCTTGTGCATAAGATCCAAGAGATCCACAAGGTGAAGTAATGAAACAGTTTGTGAACAGAAATCCTCTTTTGATCTCCAATGAATGAACGCCAATACTATAAAGGTTAGTAGCTATACTGTTAGACCTTACCGGGGTTTTTTTACAGTAAAATACTGGCAACACTGTTAAATAAAGCAACACACTGCAAAAAATACTTTCTTAGTTAGTATTTTTGTTTTGTTTCCAGTCCAAATATCTAAAAATTCTTAAACCAAGAAGCGTTTACTAGAGAAGTAAAATGACATAAGAAATTCTATTTTGTTTTAAGATAAAAAGAAAGTAATTTAAGTAATTTTTGCTTAAAACGAGCAAAATTATCTGCCAATGGGGTAAGCAAAAAATTCTTGGTTTCCATTCGAATTAAGATTTTTTTTCTTGTTTTCCATTCGAATTAAGTTTTTTTTGCTTACCCCATTGGCAGATAATTTTGCTTGTTTTAAGCAAAAATTACTTAAATTACTTTCTTTTTATCTTAAAACAAAATAGAATTTCTTATGTCTTTTTACTTCTCTAGTAAATGCTTCTTGAATTAATAATTTTTAGATATTTGGACTGGAAACAAAACAAAAATACAATGCAGTGCATGCAGCGTATCATCAATGTTTCTAGATCTTCTGCTAGACTGAAGCACAGGCTCTACTCTTCAGCTCAATGGTGACCCAAAAAACTACATTTTACAGTAAACTACTGGCAACATTAGTGATGAACACCTGCTGTTAACAAGCAGAATAACTGAACGAAAGAGGAACACAAGAACAGAAAATAGAGAAACACAAGAACTACAACTGACTTCCAGCCATAGCACATTATTACACGTATTATTAACCAGTATGACTTTATTTCTGTCATACATCTAAGTAGTTATTGAGATGTTTAATTGAAAATGTTTGATTTGAAGTTACCATTATAGAGATCAGTGTTTGCTTTAGTTGGGTTGCTGATGCCAACACATTATTTTTATCTTGCTGCTTGAGCTGTGTGTTTGCAACTCACACTTGTGCACACATACCGTTTGTGAATGATTGTGATTATATTCACTATCATGACAAAGTCATTATATAGCCTGTCCATTCACTAAGAAGTTAATTCTCACTCATTCAGAGTTCACTGTTATAATTTTGTCCCTGATATTATCGATCTTATAAGTGAAGAAGTTCATAAAGTCATTACTGCTGTGTTGCTTGGAAACTTCTGGGCTTGAAGCTTTCTTTTTCGTTAGTTTAGTTTAGCCACTTAGGTGAGTAGTATGAAGCTACAGACTCGGGGCCTGCTGCATCTTGCTCTTATAAGTAAGAAAGACATTTCCCATGCCCCGGAAATGTACATTTCTATTAATCAACTAATAACCAATAGGATTCACAGGATGAACTGAGTAACTGGTTGTAATGTTAATGTAGCAACATCAAGTTAATCTGATTAACTGATCCAAATATTCATAATCAATTATAACAAGTTATGATTGGTTATTAATATTTCATAGAGCTAATTTTCTACAAGTGTGAGCTGCATCTGGATAACATTTTGTGGTGATTGGATAAAGGAATCAAAAGTTACAGCATTCGGAAAAAAGGTAGCCTTTTTGTTTAGTCGTCACACATTTGGAAGGAAATAAAATAAAATAAAATTCTGAGAGACATACACACAATTAAAGACTCATAACTTCAAAACTATAGCAAGGAGCGTCAAAAGATATGTATCGTTTGAAAGAAAACTTTTCAAATTTTTTTAAAAAACAAATTACATTACATTTGGACATTGTCCTGCCAAGAAAATGCTGATAAAAGACACACAAATATATATATTTTTATTATGATTTTGGATATCTTATTTGTCATGGAATAACTCAGGAAGGCAAAAAGATTGGTTTGAGTCTGATATAGCCTACTATATATGTATATGTTGGTCAGTTGTTGAATTCTAATGGTGAGTTTTGGGGTATTACTGTCATATTTCTGTTAAAGAATATATTATTGTAATCAATTCAATTTCTGCCAAAATTGTATCTCTATTCAGAAATCAGGGCTCTTGGTGTAACGCAGTAGGAAGTAAAGTCTCCAAACATTTGTTTTTAGATAAACTTGATTTAATTAATGATTAATGCAGTAACCAATCGATTAGATCTCTTATTGTTAATATTTCTTCTCCCCCATCTAAATTTGTTTAGGTTATGCTTCCCTCATTTGAGTGGGAACAATATATGTTATATTTATTATTCCAAATAAAAAACGAGTGAGGAGAGAAGTTATGTTTAAAAGCCAAACACCAATTAAAAAATAATTGCTTGTGAAAATCAGATTGCGTGTGCATTAAGCCATGTTAGCGTTTCAGATAGTCCACGAGGAGGCGGGTTTCGTGACATCATCACGCACAATAGAAGACCCATTTCATCGGCTAGGCGCCAGCCAATAGAACGGCTCCTTTAAACACCCCCGCTCCCGCCCGCCCCCCTTCTCTCGCGCCGCTGAGTTGCAAGTGCACAAGTCAGTTTTGCACCTCATATATCGCGAAGAATAGCAAAAGTCAAGGCGTGAAATTTGAACTTGAAGTGACAGATTTGAGGTTGTACTGGGAATATGAATGTAAGAAGGAGTGCAAATATATATTACACGTTTGTGTCAGTCATTGTATTTATGTAATCAATTCAATTTCTGCCAAAATTGTATCTCTATTCAGAAATCAGGGCTCTTGGTGTAACGCAGTAGGAAGTAAAGTCTCCAAACATTTGTTTTTAGATAAACTTGATTTAATTAATGATTAATGCAGTAACCAATCGATTAGATCTCTTATTGTTAATATTTCTTCTCCCCCATCTAAATTTGTTTAGGTTATGCTTCCCTCATTTGAGTGGGAACAATATATGTTATATTTATTATTCCAAATAAAAAACGAGTGAGGAGAGAAGTTATGTTTAAAAGCCAAACACCAATTAAAAAATAATTGCTTGTGAAAATCAGATTGCGTGTGCATTAAGCCATGTTAGCGTTTCAGATAGTCCACGAGGAGGCGGGTTTCGTGACATCATCACGCACAATAGAAGACCCATTTCATCGGCTAGGCGCCAGCCAATAGAACGGCTCCTTTAAACACCCCCGCTCCCGCCCGCCCCCCTTCTCTCGCGCCGCTGAGTTGCAAGTGCACAAGTCAGTTTTGCACCTCATATATCGCGAAGAATAGCAAAAGTCAAGGCGTGAAATTTGAACTTGAAGTGACAGATTTGAGGTTGTACTGGGAATATGAATGTAAGAAGGAGTGCAAATATATATTACACGTTTGTGTCAGTCATTGTATTTATGTAATCAATTCAATTTCTGCCAAAATTGTATCTCTATTCAGAAATCAGGGCTCTTGGTGTAACGCAGTAGGAAGTAAAGTCTCCAAACATTTGTTTTTAGATAAACTTGATTTAATTAATGATTAATGCAGTAACCAATCGATTAGATCTCTTATTGTTAATATTTCTTCTCCCCCATCTAAATTTGTTTAGGTTATGCTTCCCTCATTTGAGTGGGAACAATATATGTTATATTTATTATTCCAAATAAAAAACGAGTGAGGAGAGAAGTTATGTTTAAAAGCCAAACACCAATTAAAAAATAATTGCTTGTGAAAATCAGATTGCGTGTGCATTAAGCCATGTTAGCGTTTCAGATAGTCCACGAGGAGGCGGGTTTCGTGACATCATCACGCACAATAGAAGACCCATTTCATCGGCTAGGCGCCAGCCAATAGAACGGCTCCTTTAAACACCCCCGCTCCCGCCCGCCCCCCTTCTCTCGCGCCGCTGAGTTTGCAAGTGCACAAGTCAGTTTTGCACCTCATATATCGCGAAGAATAGCAAAAGTCAAGGCGTGAAATTTGAACTTGAAGTGACAGATTTGAGGTTGTACTGGGAATATGAATGTAAGAAGGAGTGCAAATATATATTACACGTTTGTGTCAGTCATTGTATTTATGTGAATGGCATTTTACACATCTGTGACTACTTGTCTGCAGCTTCAAATTCAGAATACAGGTTTGTGACGATTCTCTGCGAGTACAAATGTCAACATTCAACTTCAGGTTTTTATTTTACAGGTTTTCACATCAGAGCTGTGAGTTTAAATTTGAGCATTCAAGTACAAATATTGATTGTACAAGTTCTCAAATTCACATCTACGTGCTCTCGAGTTTTGCTACTCATTTACCTTCATAAGATAAGGATTGCGGATCCAGACCAGATCCGCGGCAGACCCTACCCGTATCCGATCTGGACCCATTTATGAAGCAGCGCGGATCCGCCGCGGTTCCGATCTGGACCTGTTTATTTAGTGGGTCATTTGGTCTGGAAACCTTTCAAATCCCTCATTCAAAACAAGTAATCTGGCCAAAACTAGCTACAGACTCTCTACAAAAAGAAAAAAAGTATCTCAACAGATTACAAGCAATATTATTAATTAAATTTAACTAATTAGAATTGAGTAATAATTAATCAAATTCATTCATTAAATGTTAACCATTTAAAATGAGTAAACTTTACTAAATATATGTTATTGCCAACATTGAAGACACCTGATGTTAACAAGCAGAATCACTGAAGGAGAAAACCATAATTAAAGTCACCATTATGGAGATCAGTGTGTGTTTTAGTTGGGCTCTTCACCCTTAAATTATTAACTTTAAGTTTTGTTTGACTGCTGACTTGAGTTATAACAGCAGATGAACAAATAGAAAAGGTGATCTGATGGAATTGGTTGTGTTTTAACATATTATCAATATTCCACAATCATTTGAACTGAATCACTGAACTCATATAGAGCCCAATTTTTAAGTTTTTTTTTATTAATTCTAGCTGCGTAACATTTTTAGTCTTTTCACTATAATCCAAATAATCAAATCAATTGAAAAATTATATATATATATATATATATACACTTTTTTAGGCACACACAGACATCAACATTTAGCGTATTCATCTCAGCAATGGTGACAAACAGATCACCTCTGATCATAAGCTCATTATTTATTCATGCAGCAATGCATGATGGGAGCCATGAATGAGTTTTGATTGGTGGAAAAAAGAATGCACTACAACATGCTTTATAAATGTCACCATTGGTGAGATTCACAGGCTGATTATTGATGTCTGTGTGTCTCTTTTTTGTTTAAGTGAAACTTTGTAGAAATGATTTGGATAAAATTGCAAAAATTAAAAATATCATGGTGTTACAAGGCCAGTGAGAAATAAATTAAGACTATTTAATTAATAAAGCTAACCTAACTTATTAGATAGAGTCTATGTGAGTTCAGTGACTCAGGTCAAATGATTGTGAAATATTGATTATGTTTAAAGGTGCCATGTGTAATTGTCTGGCAAAAAAAATCAAGTCATACTCCACATTCCATACCAGATGGGGGCAGTATACCTCACATATCAAAATATGTGATGTAGGATATGGTATTTTATAAATCACACACTATAAATATGATAAAGAAGCAGAAACAGATAGTTGCAGTAAAGTAAGATATTTTAATAAGTTGAAGAAACAATAATGATTTGTGACACACACACACACACTCGATTTGCGCATCGCCATCATGTGTGTATTACAGGTAACGTTATTACATTGCTTCATGATATCACGTGCGCAAACACAAATAACCTATATTTATATATATATATATATACTACAGGGCTGTTGAATGCTTGTATCTGATAACCGTGAAGCTCTTGTAATTATTACTTTACCCAACCTCTCCATGTCGAGTGATGCAGTAAACATCAGACAGCGCACGTGAACGATCATTTCTACTATAGTAAAAAAAAACACGAACACTGTTGAAAGATACAGTAGGCTACAAATGACCTGTTCGCGCCACAAATTGTTCTCCGTCCTTAGCGACCGAGTCATTGAATGTGAATCAGCCGGCTGCTGTAGTCAGCGAGCAGCACTCTTCAGACAACGAGGGCGCGCGCGCCGCGCTGATACCTCCGTTTCAGTTTCTCGAACCCGCGCAGCTCGGCGGTCAGAACACAGAGACCATTCTGCCCCAAGCTATGCGTGCGAAAGCATGGGGAGCGATCCCGGGCGTGTCAGAATGGGTGCTGAACGTTGTAAAACAGGGCTATGCGCTGCAGTTCGCTCGCCGTCCCCCGCGCTTTCGAGCCCGGACCGTGACGAGCGGTCCTTTTCTTATCTGATTTGATTTGTGCTTCTCTTGCCAAAGGCTTCAGCCATCCTTCCGCTCTCTTCCCTGAATTGAAATGAAGTAGTGGGCTGTACTTTCCTACTGTCTATGGTACTTTCCACACGATTGACATCAGGTTCAAGTACGCCCACAAGCCGTGCGAGTTATTCGTGTATTGCAGGTTGGCTGGTGGTTATGTTGCCCGCATACCGCCTCCCATGGCCGAAACTGGTATTACGACACCTGTCGGGCCGTGGCTAGTTATGCGAATGCTAATTAAGGTTGATATCTCTGCAGCACTATAACTTGACATTTTTTTAATGACATCATTGCCCTTATTTCTTCTCATTCTTTTGATGTGTGTAGCTCATTTTTTGGATATTTTTACCTCAATTTTTACACATGGCACCTTTAAACACAACCAACAGCATCAGATCACCTTTTCTATTTGTTCGTCATCTGGTTGTACAGCAACCTCATGTATATGACTCATGTACAACAACCAAACAAAACATAAAGTTATTAATTTAAGGGTGAAGAGCCCAACTAAAACACACACTCATCTCAATAATGGTGAGTTTAATTATGGTTTTCTCCTTCAGTGATTCTGCTTGTTAACATCAGGTGTCTTCAATGTTGGCAATAACATATATTTTGTAAATGTTACTAATTTTAAATGGTTAACATTTAATGAATGAATTTGATTAATTATTACTCAATTCTAATTTGTTAAATTTAATTAATA
Source organism: Phoxinus dragarum (assembly GCA_033366665.1). Taxonomy (NCBI): domain Eukaryota; kingdom Metazoa; phylum Chordata; class Actinopteri; order Cypriniformes; family Leuciscidae; genus Phoxinus; species Phoxinus dragarum. Next base: position 26,733 of record JARPMJ010001560.1, on the reverse strand, counting down.
ATATTGCTTGTAATCTGTTGAGATACTTTTTTCTTTTTGTACACTGTTAGACCTTACCGGGTTTTTTTTTACAGTAAAATACTGGGAACACTGTTGCCAGTAATTTACTGTTAATTGTACAATTCTTTACTGTAATATACAGTTTGTTACTGTAAAATGCACTAAATTAAACTCGAGTTAAAACTAATTTCACTTGCAGAAGCCGACTGCCTTAAATTGACCAAAATGTCATTTAAATGTATTAACTAAAATGTGTAACGCATTAATAATGTGAGAAAAAAGTTAAGAACTTTCATTAGAAACCACTGAAAAACTTAAGTACATAAAAAGATTTCCACTGGACCAGCAATTACACAGTCACCGCCTGTTAAATAAAACAACATGCAGCGAGTCATCAATGTTTTCAGATCTTCTGCTGGACTGAAGCACAGGCTCTACTCTTCAGCACAATGGTGACCCAAAAAACTACATTATACAGTAAACTACTGGCAACAGTGTTGCCAGTATAAACCTGTTTTATAACTTACAGTTTATTACTGTTTAAATACTTTTCGTGGGTGTGTCTTTTTATCTTACACTGTTAACCCTTTCAACCCCACAGGAAAAATCCACACTACAAAGAGTAAAAAGTAACATTGATAAGATAATTATGTGAATATGTAAGTGATTGTTGAGCATTAGTGATGAACACCTGCTGTTAACAAGCAGAATCACTGAAGGAAAGAGAAACACAAGAACAGAAAATAGAGAAACACAAGAACTACAACTGACTTCCAGCCATTACACATTATTATACGTATTATTAACCAGAATGACTTTATTTCTGTCATACATCTACTGAAGTTGTTATTGAGATGTTTAATTGAAAATGTTTGATTTGAAGTTACCATTGTAGAGATCAGTGTTTGCTTTAGTTGGGTTGCTGATGCCAACACAAAAGTTTACTCTTGTCGCTTGAGCAGTGTTTTTGCAAGTCACACTTGTGCACACACACAGTTTGTGAATGATTGCGATTATATTCACTATCATGACAAAAATCATCATATAACCTGTCCATTCACTAAGAAGTTATTTCTCACTCATTCAGTGTTTAATTTTCAATCAAAAGTGTTACGTTACCACCACTGTGAAACAACAGCAACAAGGACTAATTTATTTCTAACACAAGCATAACCAAAAAATAACAGAGCGACATTGCAATATAGAAACACAGAAGTATCACAAATTAGAACATGTATCTCAACAATGGTGGGAATACATGTTTTTTACATATTTTATTATTCATGCAGCAGAGCATGCTGGGAGTTTTTTACTATCCTGGTACCCAGCATGCATTGCGACATGAAACTTTTGATCGTCACCATTGTTGAGATTCATATGCTGATTGTTGATGTCTGTGTGTGCCTGAGTCAAGCAGCATTTAATACAACTTTAATGCAATATATGATTTCAAAATTTTTCAGTTGACCTGATTACAGAAATATTATTGGATTACATGTTGTATATGATCAGATATATGGTATTAAACCCATAAATTCATAGCTTACATACAAAAATGAGCATAAATTCATAAATGATTATGAGATCATCACGAAACCAAAAACTCCTGATCAACTTCGTCTTGACTTTTTATTGTCGTAACAAATGTGCTTTATATACTCACTGTTACAACTGCCCAGAGAGAGAATAATAGATGAAGTTTTTAAGTCAAGGTACAAGAGACCAACTAAAGCAAACTGATCTCCATCATGGTGAGAACCAACTTTATTATTAACTAAATCCCTGTTCATTCTCAACAAGAACTTGAAATAAATAATGTTAAACTGGTTTCACACTCAGTGTGGCTGGAAGTCAGTTGTAGCTCTTGCGTTTCTCTTTTTTTCTGTTCTTGTTTCTCTGTCCTTCAGTGATTCTGCTTATCAGGTGTTCATCAGTGTCTCAATTCACTCACTTCTTTTCATTCACTCTGTCAAGTGGACTATATTAGTGAACTAGTGTAGGGAATAGTGAATGAGGGTATAGGGTGTGATTGGGAACACAGCCTCTGAGTGTCGACTTTGAGCACTGTTAATTCACAGTATATTCCTGTAGGTATATTCCAGTATATTACTGTTTTAATGGAAAATGGTATGATATTGTCACGGGGTGACGAAAACCAGGACGGGACTAAGAGCTGAGTGAATGCAGTTTAATTAGGATATTCCAGTGAACATCCGTTCCTATGCACTGCGAATCTGTTGCCATGGCAGCGAGGCAAATTGCCTGAGTGACAGCAGGTGTGGGGCAATTACAGGGAACGCTGTGAGAGGAACACATGTTCAGATGGGGCTTTAAAAGCAGAGAGAACACAGACTGTGGTGTGGTTCTCCTCCCGTGTGATACTGTGTTTGTCAGCGGTTTGTTCTTTTTATTGAGGCTGGGCTGTGGAGTGGTGAAGATTGGAACCGAGGAAGAGAAAGGAAGGAGTGAAGGATTTGTCAGCGAAGATCTAAAGAATATCGTCAGCAGTGGGAAGGACGCAAGTGATGAGTATTGGATCCGTTGTTTATATGCACTAACACTGAAGTGGTGGTGAGAGTTTGGAAAGTGTGCGGCACGAGTGAACTATTACACCGAGTGAATTGTTGATCTGACTCCAACTTCCTGTCCTCTCCTTGCCGAATGTGATGATCGCTGCAACCGTTCCTCTGCTTTTCCCAGGAGTGAAGTCAAACCCTGACCAAGGCGAGATTTGATCTGGTGGAAGAAAGACCGGTGGGTGAGTGCTGGCCCGAATGCACGGTGTGCGAGTGGAATTGCAGTGCCTAAAGTGACGATTCACATGGTTTTGTGCTGTGAAGTGAAATTGTTGTGTGAAGAAGTAATAGAAGTCTGCCGTGTACTCTCCTCCTACAGTCTTCCACCCGCTGTCTCTAAAGAAGGGTTTTTGACAAAGCCAGCGCCCGACTTCCTGCTTTAAGAAGACCGGCTCTGTTAATGCTGAGTGCTTCATATATCGTTGAATTGTAGAACCGTGCTGTGTTGTTCTAGTGCTCCGCCAAGCGAAGCGTTTCGCTCAAGTGTCCTCCCCGCCTGGTGGTCTCCACACGCCCCTGTTGGAAGCCTCCGCCCTGTTCAGAAGAAGAGAAGGTAATTCAGCTGAATGTTGTATGTGCTGTTGAACTGTTAAGACCGTGCTGTACTGTTCCAGTGCTCAGCCCAGTGAAGCGTTTCGCCCCAAGTGTCCTCCCCGTCTGGTGGTCTCCACACGCCCCTATTGGAAGCCTTTGCCCTGTTCACGAAGAAGAGAGGTATTTCAGTTTAAAGTTTAATACACTGTTGAACAGCCAAACCTTACTGTACCGTTCCAGTGTTCAGCCGAGTGGAGCGTGTCGTTCAAAGCGTCCTCCCCCGTCTGGTGGTCTCCACACGTCCTCCATTGGAAGTATCTGCCCTCATCGGGAAGAAAGAAGGTACCCCAGCTGAGTGTTCACATACTGTCGAGCAGTTAAACCTTGCCATATCGTTCCAGTGACTCGCCCGCCCCCACACTGGCATACTTACCTGGTGGCCTACCTGGACGGCGTGAGGATTTCCCCTGATCCCCTCTTCAACGAGCCCCCGGCCCGCCACGATCGTTCCTCCCCTCCCGTCCCAGGAGGTCTAGCGACGCCTGAACTGCCCTGGCGGCAAGAAAAAGATTTTAATTAGGACTTATCCAATTGACCACTTTTAATATAATAAAATACTGTCATTTTATTCCCTTGTCTGTCTGGTCCTTGACACGTTCCTCGAGGTGGTTCCCGGTTTCCAGGGGTGGGTGCAGTCTGGCTTGGCCCGCCCCGACCTGTGACAATATTGTAAGACTTTGGGCTTTTTCTACAGTAAGGGTTAACAGTGTAGAGAGTCTGTAGTTTTGGCCAGATTACTTGTTTTGAATGAGGGATCTGAAAGGTTTCCAGACGCCTACCGCCTTAACTATGTTGTCAAAAAAAATTATAGGCCTATTAGCGATATCCGCCGTGTTTTCTCGTCCTGTTTAGAGCTTAGATTCTCTGCCCAAGCCCGATATTTCCCGCTGCTATACTCGGGCCGGACGCTTGATCTAGAGACGTGCGGCGCGGGACTAGATTTGATGGGTGAGTGCGAGCGCAGGCGGTAGCCTAATGCACTCTGTGTGCGGGGCTGCGGGATAATAAAAACGATTAAATATAAATATCTATGAATAAAACATTGTTATTCATCTGTTGCAGAAAAGCAACAAGACCAACTAAAACAAAATAGAAACAATTTACAGGCCAGAGTTTCTATTTGTAACATGTAGCCAATCACAGACATACGTGTGGATTTATTGAACGCAATGGCCAATCAGAAGCATTTAAGATAGATTCTCCCTCACCGGACTTTTTGTTTAGTGCTGAATTCTGCATTCTGGCAAAACCTCTGATTATAAAAAATATTATGAAAGATTCATTATGCAGTCAGCTTCATTGATAATAACAGAGATGTATGAGATCGCGATGAACTGATGTCAGCTTTATAGGAATTATTAAGAGAGCGCGCATTCAGTCATGGCAAACTTGCTTTTATGTTAAATTAACAGTGGATTGTGAATGCTAATCAGAGGTGGAAAGTCCAGGGGTCAGAAAGTAAAAGTCCTGCCATATGTTTATTCCACCCATGAACTCAGTCAGCTGATTTCACTAATTAGTTCTATCTCCTGGCTGAAAAACTGCACTCAAAAAAAAAAAAAAAATGTCTAAACATAAGATTTATGTATTTGAATTGCATAACAAATTTCCATCCATTTGGATTACATAGTTTTAACATAAACAAATTAATAATCTGAATGTGATTCATATTTTTAAGTCATATATAAATTAAACAGATAAGATTTATGTAATTGTATTAATAAACTGAATGTGATTCATATTTGTCAGTCATATGTAAATGAAATGGATAAGATTTATCTAATCGTATACAGAAAAAACGCCCATGTTAAATTAGCACTGCTCAGTGTTCATATGTGTGCACACTACAGAGTTAAAGTACCATTGAAGCAGTGTTGAAGTTAATGAGATAATTAAGTGGTGATTGAGCATTAATTATGAACACCTGCTGTTAACAAGCAGAATCTCTGAAGAACAGAGAAACACAAGAACTACAACTGACTTCAGACACAGCCTTAGATGAAATCAACTATAGATAAAAGAAGACATTAAATCTCTCAAGTTCTCAGCAGAGGAGGATTAAACAACTCCACAAACAGCATTACCAGCTTCACTTATTACTAACCAGACTGACTTTATTTAATATACGATTTAATGAAATCATATTTTGTATTTTAAAGTCACCATGATGGTGGATAGCATTTGGTTTAGTTGGGCTCTTGACCCTTAACATTTAGTATAAAATATTATTTTGGCTGTTATAATTGTGTGTTTGTAAAGCACATTTGTTGTAGCAAAAAAGCCATGAGAAAGTGAGATCAGGTGATGTTGACTGTATACTGGTGTAATACAAAGTCATCGTCACGTAATTGTCTGAATCTCTGAACTTAATCAGTCTCTAATACTTTAGTCAGATTTTTATTTTAAATATTTTTTTAGAGTAAAAGTCATTTGATTTTACAACATCAAAGCAACGCTTTTTGTTAAATAATATAAATGATTTTAAAAACATGTAATGCATTAATCTTATTCTGCTAAGATGTTACTTAGGCATCAAGAATCAGTGTATGATTCTCAACAATGGTGACAATCAATGAAATGATACATGCTGCAGTGCATGCTGGGTACCACCAATCAAAACTCACCCATATCTCCCAGCATGCACTGATTATCTGGATATTTTGTTTGATTGACACCATTGTTGAGATTCATACGCTGTTTCTTGATCTCTGTGTGCATTTAAGTGATGCCATAGATTAAAGTTTTTGTTCACTAAATACATATTTAAAAAAAAACATGGATATTATTTTACAAATAAACACTGTTAGATATGCTGTAGAATTAAATTATTATGAATAAAACAACATTAAAAACACAAGTCCAATATAATCAAAGCATTAGGCGGAGAATAAGATCAGGGAGCCAGACAATTGCATGATGATATCATCACCAATTAAAAGCCAACATCACCTGATCTCACTTTCTCATGGCTTTTTTGCTACATCAAATGTGATTTACAAACACAAAATTATAACAGCCAAAGAATATTTTATATTAAAGAGTTAAGGGTCAAGAGCCCATCTAAAGCAAATGCTAACCACCATTATGGTGACTTTAAAATACAAAATATGATTTAATTAAAGCGGATATTAAATAAAGTAAATCTGGTTAGTAATAAGTGAAGCTGGTAATGCTGTTTGTGGAGTTGTTTAATCCTCCTCTGCTGAGATCTTCACATATTTAATGTCTTCTTTTATTTTTAGTTGATTGTGTCAACTAGGCTGTGTCTGAAGTCAGTTGTAGTTCTTGTGTTTCTCTGTTCTTCAGTGATTCTGCTTGTTAACATCAGGTGTTCATATTTAATGCTCAATCACCTCTTAATTTTCTCATTAACTTCAACACTGATTCAATGGTACTTTTACTCTGTAGTGTGCACACATATGAAACACTGAGCAGTGCTAATTTAACATGGGCGTTTTTCTGTATACGATTACATAAATATTATCCATTTCATTTACATATGACTGACAAATATGAATCACATTCAGTTTATTAATACAATTACATAAATCTTATCTGTTTCATTTATATATGACTTAAAATTATTAATCATATTCAGATTATTAATTTGTTTATGTTAAAAAGATGTAATCCAAATGGATGGAAATTTGTTATGCAATTCAAATACATAAATCTTATGTTTAGACAAATTTTTTTTTTTTTGAGTGCAGTTTTTCAGCCAGGAGATAGAACTAATTAGTGAAATCAGCTGACTGAGTTCATGGGTGGAATAAACATATGGCAGGACTTTTACTTTCTGACCCCTGGACTTTCCACCTCTGATGCTAATGCTTTAATAACAAATAATTTATCAGGAGCATTTATGCTGATGTGTATGGCGAGACGTAGGCTAACACAAAGTTAAGTTAAAGGTCCCATGACATGAAATTTTCACTTTTTGAGGTTTTTTAACATTAATATGAGTTCCCCTACACAGCAAAATCCCCAGTGTTAAATCAACACTGCTCGGAGCATATATGGTCCCACTCTACAGAGTGTTAAAATAACACTGAATCAGTGTTAAAGGTAATGAGATAATTAAGTGATTAATTAAGTGATGATTGAACATTAATGATGAACACCTGCTGTTAACAAGCACAATCACTGAAGGAAAGAGAAACAAAAGAACTACAACTGACTTTTAGTCACAGCTTTAAATTAAATCAGCTGAAGATAAAAGGAAGACATTCAATCTCTAAAGATTTCTGCAGATGAGGATTAAACAACTCCACAAACAGCATTACCAGCTTCACTTATTACTAACCAGACTGACTTTATTTCTGGTATATGTCTATGGACAAAAGTTTAGATGTCGATTTTTTTTTTAGGTCACCATTATGGTGATCAGTTTTCCATTCAGTTGGCCAGTTTGACTCATGACATTTAAAGTGCAACTTTGGTCTTTGTAACAATATTTACCAAAACTCATAATATGTTACAAAGGAAGCTAAAAATATAAAATGTCCAGGTGTTGTTATTTTCATTATTATAAGGGTGAAAGATTCACTAATCTTATCCCTGACAAAAAAACAAAAGTTGTTATTAGTTATTAATAAAAGTCACTTTTTTGACACAGAGCATCCTGAATAAAAAAATTGATATACATTGCAGATTTTTTTTGAAAATTATTATTTTTATATTAGAAACAACAGACATCAATAATTAGAGTATGAATCTCAACAATGGTGACATGCTTCATGCTGCAATGCATGCTGGGAGCCATGATTTTTATACTATGGTGCCTCCCATAATGAATTGTGGCATAAAGCATGTCACCATTAATGAGATTCATATGGGGATTCTTGATGTCTGTGTGTTTGTCCAAAGATTACTTTCCCAATAATTAAAAAATAAAGATTCAGCTTGATGACTGATCTATAGAAAGAAATTAATGTTACTGAAAATCTATTAACCACCAAATAACCATTTTCATTAAATGATAACATTTTTAATATTTGTACTTCGTGATGTTGAAAACTATAGGCCTATCACCTGACCATCTTTGTTGCTGGCTTTCTTTGCAATCTTTGTGTGTTTTGGTAAACACTGTTACAATGACCATGGAATCAAATAATAAGAATATAATCAAATTGACCAACTAAAGGCAACACTGTTCACCATAATGGTGATTTTTAAATGGTGACTAAAACATCAACATCTAAACCTCTGTTAATTCTCAATAAAACTTCTGTAGACATCTGACAGAAATAAAGTCAGTCTGGTTAGTAATAAGTGAAGCTGGTAATGCTGTTTGTGGAGTTGTTTAATCGTTCACTGTTGAGATCTTCAGAGATTGAATGTCTTATTTTTATCTTCAGTTGATTTAATCTACGACTGTGACTAACAGCAGGTGTTCATCATTAATGTTCAATCATCACTTAATTAATCACTTAATTATCTCATTAACTTTAACACTGCTTCAGTGTTATTTTAACACTCTGTAGAGTGGGACCATATATGCTCCGAGCAGTGTTGATTTAACACTGGGGATTTTGCTGTGTAGCCTGTATATGGTCCCCAAGTTTCTAGAAATTTCAATCGGTGTAAATCGAGCTTTTGCTATTTTTCTCTGCCTTTGAAAAAGTGGACTTATTCCTCAACTTGGATCACTACAGAGCTGGCCTCGACGAACGTCTGAAAATACATCGATCAATACAATTGTTCAAGTTCAGACAGGTAATCTTTCTCTCAAATCGTTCAATACTGCTGTTTATGCCTCAGTAAGTCAAGCCAGTGACTAAAATATCAACTTCACATCGTTTCTTTTAGTAGGATAAAAATAATCGTATTTAAATTGTGAATCAATTATATACAGAAAGCGATCAAAGAACAATCTTTGTAGGAATCGCGCGCACGCGTTCCTAACGTTACTTCCTAGCTCATTTTCTCATGGACACAGCGCGATCTAGTTTATCTGGACCCTTGCCAAACTCGTTATGAAATTATCAATGACGCACGTTACACTGCACATGAAGCTCTTACTGTATTTACATCATCGTGTTTGCATTGGTGAAAGCATTAGAGAGAGTGCAGAAACTGCGTTGCCATGACAAGATCTTCATTCTCGCGATCAACAACAGACTGTCATCTGCTTGCGCAATGCTCATCACGGCAACATTTTATGTGATGGGAATAGATCTAAATACTTTAAAAACTTCTGACGATTTGTTAATCTCGATAGCTGTAATAGTAAAAACGTATAATAACTGTAGTAAAAGTATTCGAGAGAGTTTCACATGTAAAGTATTTCATATGCAAGCATGTCAGCCAATCACAGCAGTGGCCGGTTACACTGAATCTCACACAGACACGCCCCTTCAAACAGAGCGTTTAAATCAGAGGCTAAAATCAGGCTAGGAAAAATGCCTTTTGTTTCAAAATTATGACTATTTTCTATCTAAAAAACATACTAACATTATAAGGGCAACCCAGGACACATTATAAAATAATATAATAACCCCATGTCATGGGACCTTTAAGCTACACAAAGTTAGGTTACACCTTAACTAACACATTCTGCGGGAAACCCTAAACAATAGCATAAAGAACATATACCTGGGAGGCTGAATAGTTTACCCACTAAGCAAAATGATGTCCAAAAGAATTAGTGAGAATTAACAGAGGTTTAGATGTTCGCTAATTTAACTTAGCGAACAGTCGCACACATGTATGGGGGGGAGGGGGTGCTTGGTTCAAAATAAAAAAAAATCTGATTACTCACGATAAAAACCATATGTTTTTTATATTTTTTATAATGTCATAATTTCACATTTAATCTCCAAATTAATGTAGAAACAACAAAGACAGTATATTTTAAATATTTGTCTAAAAGGTAGGAAATATACAGAAATTTAATAAAGTTATCACACAGTTTGCACTGCATAAATGTTAAATTGTACATAGATGAATCCGTATTAAAGCTATAAAAATTATTTTGTCAAGAGCAGTGAGTGTTTGTCTCTGTTCTTTTTGTTCTTTGATTAACTTTACTGACTGAAAGCTTTTTTTGGCTACTGTGTCTTTAAGAGTAGCCGCTGCTGATGGAGACGCGGATCTCACACGCGCCTCATTCTCTCACAACTCTTCTGTTCATTTAAAACTATTTAACTCATTTAAGAGTGATCAGTCTGCTCTTATGAGGATACTCGACAAAACAGAAATTTTTGTCAGAATTGCGTGTGTTAGTTCGGTGACGGTCAACTTCAAGCCGAAAGAGAACTCGATTTTGGCGCTCAATTTGTCTTTGAGTGAATGGCTTAAAAGCATTTGCAAGAATAAAAGCGCATCATATAATGTAACGCCAGCCAAAGAATGACAGAAAAAACGGATGCTGCGTTAATTACGTGAAATATTTACCACGGAGTCTTCTCCTCCCATTTCTACCAGTGATCGCTTTATTCAATTTCCAACGTCGATCTGCGACGTCAACAGCGCTACTGAGTTGTAGGTTGCCAGGTTGAGCTCACAAATGAGTTGAAATGTGTATGATGTGTTGATAGCGCGAGTAGGATGGGTTTCATACAAGATCTGGCAACTGGGCAACCTTGGAATAATATATTGATGAGATTATTCATATAACGACGTTTGGGAATACAAATTACGGGAGTTTCACGAGAGAAAGGACAAAACGGGAGGGGGGCGGGAGATGGGTGTGAACTACGGGAGACTCCCGGTGAAAACGGGAGTGTTGACAGGTATGCTTCAGCCACAGAAGACATGAAATCTCTGAAGATCTCAGCAGAGAAGGATTAAAAAACTCTAAAAAATAGCATTACCAGCTTCACTTATTATGAACCAGATTGACTTAATTAATTTTTTCATACGTCTACTGAAATTCCTATTGAGAATTAACAGAGGTTTAGATGTTGTTTTGTTTCATTTGACATTACCATTATGGAGATCAGTGTTTGCTTTAGTTGGGCTCCTGACCCTTGACTTTAAGATTAGTTTTTATTTGGCTGCTTTAACTGTCTTTTTATAAGACACATTTATTTTGGCAGAAACAAAGCCAATAAAAATTAGATCAGGTATTGCTGATTATGTTTTGAATATTATGTCATCACATGATGTTTGTCTCACTGATCTCATTTAGTTTCTAATCACTTATTTAAAATGTATTTTTTAATACAGTTCAATTTAATATTACTACACTGTGAAACTACCGCAAAAGACCAAGCAGTGCTACGCAATCGGTTGTGAAGGATTTTTAAACTCATCATTTATTAAAAAATGTTGAACTATGGTTTAATTTAGATAAACACAGACATCAAGAATCAACCAATGAATCTCAACAATGGTGACAATCAACAAAAAAGATAACATAAAATCTGGACATCACAGAATACGCTACTAAAAGTCAACACTAAACCAACAGCAAAAATAAAAGCAAAAAGTACAAATTAAAGAAAAAAAAACAGACAATTCAGCTGCATAATTTATTCATGCTGCAATGCATGCTGGGAGTCATGGCTGATTTTTTTTTTTTACTATGCTGGTACCCAACATGCATTGCAGCATGAAACTTATGATTATCACCATTGTTGAGATTCATACACCGATTATTGATGTCTGTGTGTGTGTATGGCTGATCTGGAAATTCAAAATGTTCTTAGTATAAACTTTTTTTAAATCCTTCATATTTTCTAAATGGCAAATATCTGAAAAATCTCATTCTGTAAAATTACAATAACACCAAAATCAAACGTATAAAACATCAACATTAGACAACACATGAGATCAGTGAATTGGGCCACTGTATGATGATTGACACCATTTACTAACAGCCATAACCATCTGATCCTGTATTCTTTCAGCTTTTTTGCCATAGCAAATGTATTTTCAAGACACAGCTACCGCAGCCGAAGAAAAACTAATGTTCAAAAGTCAATGGTCAAGAGCCCAACTAAAACAATCACTGATCACCATCTTGGTAACATCAAATGAAAATAAAATGACATCTAAACCTCTGCCACCTTTCAATAAGTCCTTCTGTAGACGTACATAAAGTCAGGTTAGTAATAAGTGAATCTGGTAATGCTTTTTGTGGAGTTGTTTAATCCTCCTCTGCTAAGATCTTTTGCTAAGATTTCATTTATTTTATCTTGATTTCCTCTTTTTTCTGTTCCTCTTGTTCCTTTTTCCTTCAGTGATTCTGATTGTTAACAGCAGGTGTTCCTCAGTATCTTAATTAACTTAGAAAATTAACTGAATTAACTATGAAATTATTCACTCAGTCAAGTAGACTATATTAGTGAACTAGGCAATAGTGAATAAGGGTATAGGGTGTGATGTGGAACACAGCCTCTGAGTGTCGACTTTGAGCGCTGTTAATTCACAGTATATTCCTGTAGGCTAGTTTCTCGAAAACGACAAATATCACCGTTACCATTAGATCTATCACAGTTATTTACTGTATATAGTACGGAAACTTTCTGTTAACGAATTAACAGTTTTTCACTGTAGCATTTTTACAGTCTTTTACCATTAAAATCACAATCATTTTTTACAGTGTGAGAAAGACCTTGAATATGGTATAAAGGCTGCCCATTGCTTCCTGTCTATGTCTCACTCACTCCACAGCACAGGAACTTTGTGGCGACTGAACCTTCTTGCAAGAATAAATACTTTTTAAAAGACTATTTGATTCAGAGTGTCTCTTACGCAGTGATGATGTTTAATGAGTTTTTTTTTTTTTTGCCACAATAATTGTGACATTACTGTATTTTCGTGTCAAACCTCTGTCTCTTTAATTCAGCGCGTGCAGCACAGCAAAAATAGACTCGGTGCAGAAACGATCGCTGCACTGCTGTATACGCACCACACCTGGAACGCATCTGTGTGCAGTGTGAAAGCTCTAACCTCTTAACATGGGTATGAAAAAAAAAGCACCGCATACACACTGCAAATGAAGTGTGTGAAACAGGCGTTACAGCGCCAGGCGTTTGCACTCCAGATTGATGAATCCACCAATGTCGCTCAGCTGTTAACATACAGTGCGGTACATGGAAATCATGGAAATTCAAGAAGAGTTTCTATTTAGTAGTCCTTTGCCTACTAAATTGCCTCATAATGTATCATTCTGACTAATTTGCCCAGCATGGGTCACACATTTACTTGTTCTCAAACCAAGCTCATGCACCACTCTTCACCATGATGCCCCCCCCCCCCACCACCCCTTCCACAAAAAAATTCCAACATAACAGATATTATTTTTAATTAGCATAGTAAAACATTAAACATTTCCCACTTAACATTAGTTTATCATTAAAACATTATATAACACTTATAACACATTATATAATCCCAGCCCAGTTTTAGTTCAATTTAGGTTTGTCGTAAATTCAGAAAAATCTAAACAAAATTAAACAATTCAGATTACTTAAAATGTGTCAGTTGTGTGAACTCAAAAGAAAACTTCTAAATACTCATACAAGTTAATTAGATGAAACTAATGTGTTTAATTTAAGTTGACCCTACTCAAACAAATTAATTATTTTAAGCATTAGGGATAATGCCAACGCTTCAAAAGCACAGACATAAGCACAATAACAGTGAGTATGTAAATAACCAAGAAGGTCACATCTGTAATTCTTGCCACTCTGGTCCAGGACAGTTGGTTTCGTTGACATGCAGCCTGAACCTCAGTACGGATCTGATTCAGAGGATTGAGGGTATAAGACTGCTCTTCATTCTGATCTTTAACTGAGTCTGGAGGGTTCTGCTGGTCTCTTACACTGCCTATGAGAGGAAAAAAGCATAGCTCTGAATAAAAATATCATATAAAAATGTTCGATGGAGAATCTTTGCTGATACTCCAATACAGAAAAACAAATGAATTTCACATGTTTTGGGGTGGCTTATTTAATATATGATACATTTGCTAAATTCAAATGCTATTTTCATCCATCCGTTTATCCAAACTGTTTGTCCTATTTTAGTTTAATTTACTCAAAGATTAATTTTATTATATTTTCTTTGAATATGTATCGAAGTGACATAGCAAACAATCTTAAACTTAATTTCACTAATAAACCTTAATTTGTGATGGAGAAGTAAATGCATGAAAATGTTCCTCATAATCTGATGTTGTGTTGACTCTTACCACATTGGCTAATAATAGCAGCTGCAGTAAGTGATCTCTTAGCTCCTTTAACCATTAGACAATTCACAAGGATGGTCTCCACAATGCTGATGCCAATTAGACAGAAAACCGCACAGCAAAAAACCCCTGTGGAAAAAGAGGAAACTGTGAGCATTAAAGAGATTCAGACACTATGATGTTCGAGTCTTGAACAAAAGGAAGACAAAGAAAACGTGCAGTGTTGGGGGTCCTTCAGTAGCAGGATGGGGAAACACTGGTCTAAGGAACCTACACTCAGATACTGAGAGACTCGAGGCGAAAATGGTTAGCAGACCGCCACCAAAAATCCTAGATGCTAAGCCTAAGCCAGATATCAAGACGGCCCGACACACATATTACATGTTTGAAGTTCAGAGCTATAATCTAAAAACGACTCTCAAAAGTGAGGGGAGAACTTCTGCTCTAGTATAAAGTGGCTATCAAGGTGGCTTGACAAGGGCAAACGCTTGATTTTGTAGTTTTATCTGGAGCTTGACAGAGTGGTGGCCTAAAAAAAACTCAGTGGAAAAACTCCAGATTGGGAAAAAACCATTTCACGCAGAAATGTCTGTTTGATGCACGGATGATTTTTTTCATATAATACGGCCAACCTGTTCACTATCACAAATGTGGTCCTGCTTCAGTGATTTAGATCACTGAATTCATATAGAGCACAATTACTGGGTTACTTGTGCTTTATTGATTAAAGCAGTACTGTCCTTGAAAAGCATGATATTTGTTCCTTTTACAATGTTATCCAAATAATTTCTTAAAACTTAATCACATACAAAAATGTTTTATTTATTTTTTTAAACACAGGTATCAAGAATCAGCCTGTGAATCTCAACAATGGTGACAATTATAAAGCATTTTGCAGTGCATTCTGGATACCACCAATCAAATCTCATTCATGGCTCCCATCATGCATTGCTGCATGAATAAATAATGACTTATGTTCAGAGGTGATCTGTTTGTCACCATTGTTGAAATTCATACACTACTTATTGATCTCTGTGTGTGCCTACCTGAAATACTTTGAAGAAGTTTTCTTCTTAATTTATTTGGATTTAATTGAAAAGGCTAAAAATGGCCAGGACAGTGCTGCCATAATCCATAAGGTAAACTTTAAAACAGAAATTATGCTCTCAATGAGTTCAGTGTTTCAGGCCAACTATTGATTATGTTAAAACACATCCAACTCCATCAGATCACCTTTACTCTTTGTTCATCTGTCTGTTATAATTGAATTACATCAGCCAGACAAAATCTAAAGTTGAAACAGTAGGGGTCAAGACCCCAACTAAACTAAACACTGATCTCGATAATGGTAACCATTTTACATAAATTTTCTCCTTCAGCGATTCTGCTTGTTATCATCAGGTGTCTTCAATAATGCTCAACCATAACTCAATTAATCACTTAATTATCTAATTAACTTTAACACTGGGGATTCTGCTGTGTAAAAAGTAGGTTTTTCCAAAATAAAAATGCTAGTTGTACCAAAATAAGAAAATGATTTATGGTCTCAATAAACAATATTTTAACTTTGTTTGAATGTAAAAAAATGTATTGGGTTAAAGAAATATTTTGATTTATATTAAATACAATTTTAACGTTTCAACCAAATCAAAAATATAGCTTGAGAAAAACTAACAAATTTAGCTGTAACAAATTACAGCAATGTTTTTAGGTTGGTCCAAAGTATCATTTTTTTCAGTGTGATTGCATAGATTTGGTCAACTCAAAACTGACCCTGTAACCCCGAGTTTGTTAAGCTACCTTCATGGTACAGGACCCAGATCATATTATCTCTCATCATAATAAATGTGATTTACAAACACAAAGCTGAAGAAGCCACCAAAAATCTAGGAATGAAAGTAAAGGGTCAAGAGCTCAACTAAAGCAAACACCGATCACAATAATGGCGACTTCAAATAAAACGATAAAACATCAACATCTAAACCTCTGTTAATTATCGTTAATAACTTTTATAGATGTATGACAGAAATAAAGTCAAACTGGTTAATAATAAGTGCAATAATATTTAATATCTGGAAGTCAGTTGTAGTTGCTTTAAGGCAAGTTCACACTACATGATTTTAAAACGTCGGGCTGAACTGTGCGGTTCACACTACATGACTTGCTCTCTTTGAAATCAGGAGTGTTCAAGTTGTTGAGCTGTTCACACCACACGACACAACGTGATTGATACGCAACAGGAGGCAACTCACTACACGAGTAGACAGCAACTCTGTCATCCAACGATTATATCTTGTCTACAAACCACGTTTTGTCACGAAAAATCGCGCGATATAAAACGAACCGGAAATGACGCAATACAGCACGCGCGCCACTACCCAGCGAAGAAGACGAAGAAGAACACAAATACACAACACGCGAGTCTTTGTTTGAATATGGAGGTCAGACAGAAATTAGTGCTGCAAACTGTTTGCGCGATAATTTGCTCTGAAAAAAAAAACACGCGTATTTTCTCGGTGACCTCAACCCATGCCTTGCTTTGATTGGCTGTAGCTCATGACATCACATGTGGTTGAGTCGTGCGACAGCTCCGGATATCTAGCATGCTTTTCTGGGCGTCTGCGAGGCGTCTTTGATGCGTCTTTGATGCGTTTTTGGCTCTTTCATACTAACAGATTGTTCATCGGCCGCTAATCCCCCACGATTTGCACGCGATAACAACCCGACCTGTCGGCGAGCTCAACGATTTGCAAATCGGGCTTAAAATCCTGTAGTGTGAACTAGGCATTACTGTGTGTCTCTTTTTTGGTCTTGTTGTTTCTCTTTCCTTCAATGATTCTGCTCATTATCATCCGGTGTCTTCAATAATGGTCAATTATAACTTCAGTCATCACTTAATTATCTCATTAACTTCAACACTGCTTCAGTGTTACTCCAACACTCTGCTGTGTAGACACATTGCTATTGCTGTGTAATATTTATATACACCCTATCCCTGTTGTAATATAGTTCCAAGTTTGTAGAGAACCCAAGTGCAGTTTATTTACAGACTGTGATCAAAAATAAAACAAAGGCATGACATGGCATGAACAAAACATTAACATGACAGGACCTTACCCACAGAAGTTACAGTGAAACAATTAACCAATGACAACATGACACATGAGACAAGGGAACACATGGCAGGGTCACATGACTTGAACAGGGGATCACATGACAGACAGGAACATGAAACATAACCAAATGGTGACACCTATATTAATATTTACAATATTTATAACTGCTACGAAGAGCCGTGCAAGTGACAGGATTTCGGGTGTAAGAGCATGTTGATCTTGCTCTCTGTTTCCCTCTGCTGGCGTCAACTTTGATTTGAATAATATTTGCGACTGTTCTGCCTTAAATCTTCAATTTCTCAACTATATCTCATTTTCAGAGAATACTCTATGTTTAAATCCTTTTTGTTTAATTGTTGTGACTTCATTTGAGTTTCAATTACAGGATTGCATATTAAATAATCAGGTAATGTTAGACTCACCAATCAGAGGGATGTCTTTCCCTGTAGAGGGCAGCGTGTTGTTAAGAATCAGCAGCATCACAGAAACAGACAGCAGTAAAGTCACTTTGAAGCTCACTTTGTTTGATATATCTGTGTCTATGAAGAAGGAGATCACATCCAGCACAAGGAAGAAAAGTACAGGTATTATAATGTTGAGGACATACAGTAGAGGTCTCCTTTTAATGGTGATCTGAGAGAGAGAGAGAGAGAGAGAGAGAGAGAGAGAGAGGAGAGAGAGAGAGAGAGAGGAGAGAGAGAGAGAGAGAGAGAGGAGAGAGAGAGAGAGAGAGAGAGAAACATTAGAATGACGATGTTTAAAAGAAAATCAGAGTCTTACAAGTGATAATTGAATTAGAGAGATTTCTAATCATAATTATTACTAGTAAGAATAATTAAAATAATTAATAATTAAATAGCTACATATAATGTGATATATTGTGAAATAAAACTTATTTCGGGAAATATCAATTTGTTCATATTGTCTATCCCTATATATTCCTTTCATATTTTTATATGACGATAAAGATCTGTGTTTTTCAAAGTCTTTCATTTTACGGTAACACTTTACAACAAGGTCTCATTTTTTTAACAATACTTACTTGTAAAAAATTGCACTGTAAAATAAGGTTAATCTACTAGCCGCTGTGGCGATGTACTGTTAATTTTCAGTCCTTAACCGTTATTATACAGCTCTCATTTTTCACAGTATGTTACTGTAAAAATACCATGGAAGGTAACACATATAAATTTGGAAACCGGTTGCCTTAAACAGTTCAAAAACTAGTATTTATACTGCTTAGGTGAAGCACTGAACCACTTAGAATTAATGTTTTGAAGACAGGTTCATTACTGGAAGCTTCAGTTACAGCGACCTTGCCTGGTGAAGTGCCAAGGCTGCATCTAACTTATCCCTACTAGATAGTGGACAGGACTCCAACTAAAGCAAACACTGATCTCTATAATGGTAACTTCAAACCAACATTTTCAATTAAACATCTCAATAACTACTTCTGTAGATGTATGACAGAAAATAAAGTCATACTGGTTAATAATACATGTAATAATGTGTAATGGCTGGAAGTCAGTTGTAGTTCTTGCGTTTCTCTATTTTCTGTTCTTGTGTTCCTCTTTCCTTCAGTGATTCTGCTTGTTAACAGCAGGTGTTCATCACTAATGCTCAACAATCACTTACATATTCACTTAATGATCTTATCAATGTTACGTTTTACTCTTTGTAGTGTGGATTTTCCTGTGGGGTTGAAAGGGTTAACAGTGTAAGATAAAAAGACACACCCACGAAAAGTATTTAAACAGTAATAAACTGTAAGTTATAAAACAGGTTTATACTGGCAACACTGTTGCCAGTAGTTTACTGTAAAATGTAGTTTTGTGGGTCACCGTTGTGCTGAAGAGTAGAGCCTGTGCTTCAATCCAGGAGAAGATCTAGAAACATTGATGAAACGCTGCATGTTGCTTTATTTAAAGTCCCACTCCGATCATATTTTGAGCTATTTTTAAACATTCCCAGTGGTCTTTAAATTATGATTATGCCATTTTTAGCCAAAATCTCAAAACCTGTGCCGTTTTCTGGGACTTCGCTTCAGCAGAGCGGCAGTAGCTCATTAGCAATTCGCCTCTGCGTTGTGGGCGGAGCCGTTGGCACAGAGAAGCATTACAGTATTATATATACACGTTAATTATTATTATCCGAAGTTAATCAAAGTTATCACCGATCACCGATCATTATTTCACTCCGATACGTCGCGGTAAAAAACAGCTCGACTTCGTCTCAATATTTCATCCCTCCCACAGTGATCAATCAGGACATATTTAGTATCAGTGGATTGCTCGGAATTTCGGGATTATTATGATGCTAATGTCACCGCTCTATCTGAAAAACTGACTGACTCTCTCACGAGTGATGGGCTTGACACACGAGAGGACAAACGACTGCGACAGGCGAAACTCGTCGCCACCCGGCGTGTGCAAGACAAGTCTACTTGGACGAGCGCGGAATTTCACATGCACGAATGTCGCCTGTTGCTTGGCTGGAGGAGGCTGGCTGCCCTCTCTCTTTATGTAATGATGTAATTACTGACGGTATCAGTCTGTGCTCTCCAAACTTTAGTTTTGACGATTGATAGACGGTGAAAAGTGACTTATTTGTTACAGTATGTGTTCCAATTTGAGTATGAGCTCGTGGCCCCGCCCAGTGGAGTTACTACGTCATAACTCCAGTCTATTTTAAACGGCATTTTAGCGTCTGCTACTGATTCACAGACATTTGAATGTAGAAATACTCAGAAATACAACTTTGAGCTTATTTTTCTCAAGATATGTCCTCTAACATCAGAAAAATGCCACAAGAACATGTTAACACCTAGAAAAACATGATTTTCATCGGAGTGGGTCTTTAACAGGCGGTGACTGTGTAATTGCTGGTCCAGTGGAAATCTTTTCATGTACTTACCTTTTTTAGTGGTTTCTAATGAAAGTTCTTAACTCTTTTCTCACATTATTAATGCATTACACATTTTAGTCAATACATTTAAGTGACAGTTGGTCAATTTAAGGCAGTCGGTTTCTGCAAATGAAATTAGTTTTAACTTGAGTTTTAATTTAGTGCATTTTACAGTAACAAACTGTATATTACAGTAAAGAACTGTACAATTAACAGTAAATTACTGGCAACAGTGTTGCCAGTATTTTACTGTAAAAAAAAACCCGGTAAGGTCTAACAGTGTAGCCTAATGAAAAATCTATAATTATAATGGCGATATTATTTCAGTATAGAAATGCAGACATCCCAAGTCTCCCGGAAGTTCCGGGAGTCTCCCGCATATTGATAGCGGCTCACTGATGCCCGCGAATCTAGAGCGAGCGCGCCCACGAGACAGAGACTTGTGCTCCAAACCGCGAAGCGCGTGCACAGCAGAGAGAGGGCAAGAGACCGCGTGCGTGTGCCTCATGAAGAGCATGTAATATCATTCACCTATTTTCTTTTTATGGATGTAGGTATAGTCAGATAACAATATTTAACAATGTATACATATATTTTTCATTTGATTGGTTCAACCGCCCGCCACCCACCCGAATTTAATTAAAATAAAAAAAATTGTCACGTCATCCACCCGATCCACGGTTTATACGCCAACCGCGCATCTCTAGTATGTACGTCACTTTACAAGTTTAAGCTGTGCTTTTAACATGATTGATGAAACCATGCAAATTGAGGTAATAAAATTGTTTGCACAAATTTTTTTAATTGTGAACCTGAGAGGTTGCCTATCTATTTATATTTATAAAAAATATATAAATTACAATAACATTGTTTTTAAAATTTAGGCTATTTGTAGCATATTGTAGACTAGTGTATATAAGAAATTAAAAGTATTGATACAGCAAAAACTCCAGTGTTAAATTAACTCTCCATGGGAGTTTATATGGCTCCAGACTCAAGAGTGTAAAGTGTTAAAATATGAGTGTTAAATTAGCACTCAAGAGTGTTAAAGTTAATGAGATAAATAAGTGATTCATTTAGTAATGATTGACCATTATTGAAGACACCTGATGTTAACAAGCAGAATCACTGAAGGAGAAAATCTAATTTTAATATAGTCACCGTTATTGTGATCGGTGTTTGCTTTAGTTGGACCCTTTCGCACGTATGATCACAGTAGTGTGACCAGTCTTGGCTGGTCCCTGAAGTGTACAATCACACCGGTGTGATCAACTGTTAATTTCAAACGTGCGTTGGCTGGCGCTGAGTCAGAGACGAATGCGCTCAGTGCTTGTCATGCATCACAACTATTCAGTGTTTTCAACCACATAATGTTAATTTTAGTTCTCAGACATTTAAGAATCACATAAGTACTAAAAAACAATGAATTTGAGTTTCTAAAATACGCATTGATGTCTATGGAAGCGGCAATATTTATGTTATAAAAAGACGACATGTTTTATTCATATCAGATACACATTATGTACGTAGCTTTACATTTTACCCTATTCTTCTCCCAGTTCACCAGCCACTTACTTTAATGTATTTCGTAAGAAGTGGATGAATTGACGTGTTGTAAATCCAACAGATCCTATTCTTTGAACTGTGGCACAAACATGGCGCCGCCCATCAAGCGCATACAGCTCAACTAACGCGATCGTTATAAAGGTGTTTATATAACAAAACACATCCACATGAACATAATTGACAATCAGAATATCAGTGTTTCATACTATAGAAAAATAAATGTGTGAATATTTTTAATAAAAAAGGAAAAATTACATAAAAGCAGATCATCATTAATTCAGCGCTGTATTGTGGTTGCGCTGTGTCACGTGACAAGCAATGATGCGTCACCATGGAAACAATTAAGTGAAAGATTCAAAATAACGGTCGCCTTGAAAAACTCACGCTGGGGGTCAGTTAGAATATTTTTTAACCTACGTGTGAAAGGGTTAATCTAATAACATAAGATTTTATTCGGCTGCTGTACCTGAGTTATAACAGACAGATGAACAAAGAGAAAAGGTGATCAGGTGATGTTGGTTATGTTTTGACCTAAATTACAAAACTGATTTAGAAAGTTAGTTTTAGGCTACGTTCACACTTAGCGTCTTTTTTGACAAAAAAAAGTTAACAACGGCGTTTTTTATGCAAAAAAAAAAAACCGCTGCGCGTTCGGTTACAAATAGCAGCCGAGCGCGTCTTTTGTTGCTATAACAACAGCTGCAACAGTAGTGTGCCCACACAGCCTCTTTGTGATGTATGTTATGATGATAGAGTTGTGTACTCATATCAAACAGCTCCTTGTGCTCCGAAACAAGGACGATTAGTTTTTCTACCGGCACCGTGTCCATTTTTCTTGTTGTTATGGAAACGACAGGTCTCGCTACTCGCTTGTCATTGGTCAGCTGTCAAAAAGGCGCTTGACGTAGGGCGTTCTTTTCAGAAAAGTTAAACTTTTTTCAACTTTAAAAGACGCTCTGAGCTGCAGAAAAAGACGCCGGCGGTGGCGTTTAAAAAAGCGCTCAGGACTTTTTTGAAAAAACGGTTTACTCCATAGGGTTCTAATGTAGAACAGACGCTGGCAGTTTGAAAAAAGACGCTAAGTGTGAACATAGCCTTACCTTGTAGATTATATAAATCATGTGATTCTATAGCAAATTATTTTTAGCATTTTTAATATAATCCAAAATATTTCTTAAAAGTTGTTTTGATTTAAAAAGTAATTTTGCTTAGACACACTGACATCAAGAATCAGCCTGTGAATCTCAGCAATAGGGGATTATCACGCTTCCGGGTTTCATGGGCGGGATTTTTCAACTTTGTGCATGTCCACTTCCGGCGCAGTTCAACAATGGCTGAAACGAAGACTAGATGTCACTGCTCTGTTCCACTTTGTCAATCAAACAAACAACGCCAACCTTATATAAGTTTCCATGGATTCCCGACTGAACTGAGTCTAAGGAAGATGTGGATTAAAGCGGTTCGCCGGGATGAAGGGCCAAACTTTAAAATAAAACAAGGTAGCATGTATGTTTGTATAAATATATAATGCAGAGGTGGGCATGCAGTATAAATAAACTTAGGGTCGTCCATTATGGGTTCGCCAGAGTGATTAGTGATTCACCGGAAGTGGCAGTGCACAAAGATCACTGAATGCGGAAGTATACGTATCAGCGTGATAATCCGGTGACAATAATAAAGCATGTTGCATTGCATTCTGGGTACCACCAATCAAAACTTATTCATGGCTCCCATCATGCATTGCGGTATGAATAAATTATGAACTGAAGTGTCTTAGTATTTTCATTTTCCTAATTGAATATTCTGTTTATCACCATTGTTAAGATTCATACACTGAGTATTGATGTCTGTGCCTAAAATATATATTTTTTTATCAGAACAACTTCAATTTATATTTTAGATCATATGCTATAGAATTGCAGCAATGCTGTTGTCATCAATATACATCTACGTCAGAGATTATCTGATTAGAGATTATTATTTGTTAAAGATTATCTGATTATTTCCATAATGGTAGATTAAAATTAAAATTTTCTCCTTCAGTGATTCTGCTTGTTAACATCAGGTGTCTTCAATAATGGTCGATCATCACAGCCGTGATTTAATTCGCTGTAAATCTATTTACATATTTCGTCAGTAAAGTTATCTACTGTGCTGCTGTATTTTTTACAGGAATTCTCTTGTAACCACAGCTGCCAGCGTTTTCCTGTAGAAACAACAGGGGTTTTTTTTACAGTGCAGCTGGGTTGCCAGTAAATTGCTGTTTTTCTACAGTTTTATGCCGTAAATTAATTTACAGTTGATTGGCATAAAATAATTTAATTTGACACAATTAACCCTTAACCCTGCAAAATCTTCTTGTGTGTCCACACTACAGGGTGTTGGAGTAACACTGAAGCAGTGTTGAAGTTAATTATATAATTCAGTGATTAATTAACTGATGTTTGAGCATTAGTGATGAACACCTGATGTTAACAAGCAGAATCACTGAAGGACAGAGGAACAACAAGAAGATAAAAAAGCGAAACACAAGAACTACAACTGACTTCAGCTTCAGAAGACATTAAATCTCTGAAGATCTCAGATAAAACAACTCCAAAAAAAAATAGCTTAACCAGCTTCACTTATTACTAACCAGATTTACTTTATTTTCTTTCATACGTCTACACAAATTCCTATTGAGAATTAACAGGTTTAGATGTTGTTTCATATGTCGCTTCCATTGTGGAGATCAGTATTTGCTTCAGTTGGTCCCTTTACCCTTGACTTTAACATTAGTGTTTCTAAAACATATTTATTATTTATTATGGTACCCAACATGCACTGCAGCATGAAATATATGTTTGTCACCATTGTTGATTTTCAGTTAATTGTTCTGTGAAGTCACAAATGATCCTGTAATCAAATCTACATAACAATTTTTTTCTTTCAGCTTTTTTGCAGCAGCAAAACCACGTGGTGGTTAAATTTGCCATTTAACTATATATTTGCTGGTCTAATAGAAATCTCTTTATAAAAAAATGTATATTATGATCTCAAATGAATTAAGTTCACGGTAATACTTTGATCACATTATTAGTGTTTTAAAAATATTAGTTAATAAATATAAACGACAGTTGGTCAATTTATGCCGGTCAGTTTCTGCAAAATGAAACTTTACTTTTAATTTAGTGCATGGTAATTTTACAGTAACATACTGTATATTGCAGTAAATAACTGTACAAGGTCTATCAGTGTACCTTATATATCAGATGATCCAATTCAAGCCATTCAATATCATCAGTAGTGGTTTCAGTACTGTTATCTATAGTGATGAGATCCCACTCTCCCTGGCTCTGAAAGAGCTCCTTTGACTTCAAGGTTTTAAATTTTGAATTCTCAAATGTATCAATTACAATCTCCTGATCTGTGGGAACAGAAATTTTATTTTATTATTTTACATTGAAATCAAATAGTTTAGGAGAATAAACCATGTTATATTTATGCAATGACAATAAAAAGGAAATTTAAGTGTAATTTGATATTCAGATGTACTTGAATATGCTGTAGATTGAAGTGTTATATTGCAGGTTTGGGTGTCGAAAGGAAACCTGTAGAGATCCATCTTGCAGGCCGTGGTCAGAGCTAAAACATCAGATGAGATTGTATAGCCAAGATTGAACAACAGCACATTTGGAGACTCCTTTGTTCCAAACTCTGTCTTGATGCTAAATGAATAAAATATAAATTAACAATGATTATTAAAGACGTTTATTTAAGACAGCAGTTATTCAAAACAAAAGTAACTTGCAGACTTCTGGTTATCATGTTATGTCAGGGGTGTCTAATCCTGCTCCTGGAGCACCACTGTCCTGCAGAGTTTAACTACAGCTCTGAGTAAACACGAACCAGCTGATCAAGAGCTTTATCTCATTTCTAAAGCACACTCCAGAGGCCGCATTTGGCAAGCAGAAACTGCCTCTTTAAAAAAGAGTAAGTAGGACACACTAGTAGTGATAAGATTCACCTTCTGTAAAAAATGATTGATGGGTTTGACAGATGCCCCTCCCCCTGCCCTTGGGTTGACCTTGACCTGCCCTTGACCAGACCTTGCCCTAGCGTTGACCTTGCCCTGGCGGTGACCTTGTGTGTGTAATTGAATAATAGGATAATATGATTATGACCTCAGTGAGTATAATGGTATTGATTTTTTTAACTTTGACATGCAGGAAGCTTGTGAGGGTTATTTTTCATTAAAAACAAATCTGACATGCAGGAAGTCGTCCACATTCCAGAGTGCAGGGGTGATTGAACAGTGGAAGTGAGAAAAATGGGATTTTCTAATAAAGTTGAAAAACATTCTGTTCTTTTAAAGTATATGAATGAAATGCTTATAAAATAAAATGTATAATATAAAATAAACATCTTCTGTAAAAAAAAAGATTTCTGCAAAATCTTAAAAGTTTAAATTATCTTTTGAAAAAATATGTTTTTAATTAAATTCAATGAATTAATAAAAACAAATATTCTATCGATGGTCTGTGGAAAAACTTTATTTGAACTTAAAGTATATTTTTTATTTATCACGGTGCATGTAAAGAACTTCGAAATTTGGGGGTCTCACAAATGTTCAATAATTCCTAGTATCTGAGAGAAAATCACCACAAATGCCTATCTTTAGAGAGAGAGCAACAATGAAGACATTTAGAATCTGTGATGCCTCAGACCGACCCCCATTGATAAGGTCCTTCCGATCACCAGCACATCGTCAGAGAAATACGATACTAGACAGTAATGTTAGCTTCAGGATATAGGGTGACAGAGCAGATGAGCCTCTGTGCATCATGTAATGTTAGTCTGC